>JAULBS010022664.1:0-10647 GCA_032355785.1 Symmetromphalus regularis
TTACATAACCACCGCATCTCGCTTATTATCAATATTTTAAAAATAATAATGAATTATGCTCAAGGACAAATAAATCGAAAAAAATAACGGTTTTTTTTTTCCGCTAAAGTATATATTTCAAGTCACGTGACAGGTATTAGCTGTTCTTTTGAAACGTCTTGAAATTTGAAGAATTCTAATTTTTAAATGTGAATAAAATCGATCGACTCGGCGTGATATGAAAGCGAGATCTTGTATCACAAATGTAGAGCACAAAGCCCCTTAAATTCCATGGGAATATGCCTTTAACCTGTTTATTTCGTGTGTTTAGCACAAATAAATATTTTAAACACGGACCACGGATCCTTTTAAGGGCAGGAGTTGATTTTAGAAACACGGACGCTAGCAGGTGTTTTCTCTCATTAGCTACCCGTCTTTCTGGAGATCGTGCCAGTTAAAGCCGCTTAGTGATATTGATTGCAGCATCAGCCGCATGACCGTCAATCCAGAACTGATATCCTCAATCACAACTCTTTGTGACAGACTCTCTCACTTGTCACTACATTTCACTCTAATTGACAACTCGTTCTTTTTGTCGCTTACTTCTTACAGCCGCTCTCTTTCACGTGTACGTCTTATGCATGCGTATATCGACAAAATGTCATGTTTTTCTCCTTTAAACACACATTAATTATCTGGGAGACTTGCAAAATTCATAAAGACAAGTGTCGAGGATAGTTTTGGTTATTCGTACATTGTTCAGAACAAGCAAGTAGTTTGACTGGTTCTCGATGGTCTCATTGGATTTAACATGAAGCGGCAAAACCAGCCCAGTACTAATAGGAACCTGCAGTAGCGAATCCTGGGGTGGGGGTTGGGGATCCAGGGTGTCAGGACACCACCCTTTTCTCAATTTTTTAAACCATTTTCCTAGTGGAAGGACGTGAAAATTAACCATTTCTCTCCCTATTTCTATTCACTTATTACTTTTGGACCCTCCTTTTCAGAAATCCATATTCGGACCCCTTTAAAAAATCCTGCATCCGCGCCTGACATGCTTGCAATTTCATGCTGAACGTAGGTAGCTCTGTTGAAAATATACATATTTTAAAAATATTTAAGGCTAGAATAGACATTTTGACAGATCAGTTATTTAACATATTTTCTTGCTTATCAATCGTTTGTTAACAGAAAACGACTTGAGACCAGTTTCTTGAGTGCATTTAATTACGTGTCTGCTCTTTATATTACAACACAAATTATTAAATGTCATTCTGTGTTGTTGTTAGTACTCATTTAAATGGTTACGGTTAAAGAATGACGTTCTAGATACACAACTTGGCTTCCTGTACTATCTGCCTAGAACAAAAATTAGTGTTAGAGGCAGATTTAACAGAGACGAAACGCGCTGTCACCACACCTTACCGATAAGCAGCAAGGGATCTTTCAAATATACTATCCCACATAAGATAGCGCAAACCACATATTAATTTTCGGTATTGTAGCTGTTTCCGTTATATACACCTTTAAAAACCTTCTCTTTAAATTTTAAAACTGTTTTTAATTAGAAATGTTGTTAAAGACAAAACTACAATTAGATCTAACTGTAAGCTTTGCAATCTTGTGACTGTGATCTGGAAAGAAAGAATAGCACATTGTTTATTTAATTAGAAATGGTGTTAAAGACAAAACTACAATTACATTTAACTCTGTAAGCTCTGCAATCTTGTGACTATGATCTGGAAAGAAAGACTAGCACATTGTTTATTTAATTAGAAATGTTGTTAAAGACAAAACTACAATTACATCTAACTCTGTAAGCTTTGCAATCTTGTGACTGATCTGGAAAGAAAGGAATATTTGTTTAACGACAGACTAGCACTTTGTTTATTTAAGGGCCTGTTATCTGTCCAAATACGTGCAGGGATTGAAATTAACACCCGCCATCTCGCCCGAGGCGAATATTAATCGCTGGAGGGGAGTAAATCCTTATTGACACCAGTCCACCGAGTGAGTAGATATATATTTTTCAATCTTGTATTAAGAATTGGTATTATTTAGAGGTAGTTGTTATCAGACTGATAATTTGCCGATCAAACCTATATTATACACCACCTTTTAAGTAAGTTCCCTCAAATAAAACAAATAAAACTTAGTAGCACCAATACGATTTGTCTTCCCAAAGTGAACTACACGTTACATCTGTAATTCGTATTATAGATCAACCTAATCTTAAAATTAAAATGGAGAGACTAGTGATATTTCGTGGGAACGAGTCACTTTTTAAAGCTATTAATCCCCCAGGCGAGTGAAAATAATTTATTAATTTCTACCCCTGATAATTTCTAACTCGGATTTCTAACTCATAATCTTCCAGGGAGAACCGCTAGACAACGCTTTCACCTTTACAAACACAGGGTCTTTCCAATAGCGGATTCAACGGGGGTGGGGGATCCAGGAGGTCCTGACCGACCCTTTTTTAGAAATATATTTTCCCAGTGGAAGAACGTGAAAATTAACATTTCCCCCAGTCCTATTCAAACACCAAAATTGGACAGCCCCTTTCTGAACTGCTGCATCCGCGCATGCTTTATATGTGCATTCTCATAAAGAGAATAGCACATACCACGGCCTTTGTTACACTAGTTGTGGACTATTGCATGGAACCAGAAATACCCCCAAACGGGACAGCTGAAAAGAACCGATCCGACGACGCATCGCTCCGAGGACTGGCGCTCTGCCTCTCGACCGACCCAGCTCTTCGCTAATTTACATATAAATAATCTTAAATTCCAGTGATGCATGTTAACATCATAAATAACCAATGACGATTATTTTAGGGTGGGTTTTTTTTCGATCAGCATTTTTTTTATCTTTCGCTTGTTCTGTGTTGTCCAAAACTGGTTCATCAAAGGCCGTGGTATGCACCGTCCAGTCTGTGGGACGGAGCATATAAAAGACCCCTTGCTGTTTATCGGAACGTGTAGCCTATGTGGCGGCAGCGGGTTTCCTCTAAATACATATGTCAGAACGACATATGATTGACGTCCAATAGCCGATGATAAGATAAAAATTAATGTGCTCTAGAGGCGTCGTTAAATTAAACAAACTTTACTTCTTTTACTTGTTTTGTGTTGTTACGTTGTTGCATCAAATGTGTTAATCCGCACTTCAACAAATCACCACTCGTGTGCCAGTAGTAATTAAAAAACGTGTGTTATTCAATGTGAAAAATCGTGTTTTATTATGAAAGATGCGGAAACGCCTCATTTGATGTTTAAAAAATCACCACTCAAAATACTGTCAAAAAATCATAACGAACGCAATAATTCAAAATAACTACTTTTTATAATTCGGATTTGTGTATTTTCGTGATGATCAAACGAATGGGTGAAAATTACATTAACTTCAACTCGACGCAAACTGCACCACAGCTGTTCTTGCAAATCTAAGTTTGTTAGTTCGGTTAAAGTTTTGCATGTTATATTACGTACATACCATTTGGCAATAATTATCCTAGAGAGGACATACATACAAACCGGTTGTAAATCAAACTGCACTCTTGCACACTCTCTGTAGTATATAGTACAGTAGAGCTTGTCTTAAATGCGTACTTCCACGGACCCTTGATCTAATTAATTTACAAACAAAGAATTATATTTAAATATAAACATTTGGTTTGTCCATAAAAATACTCCACCCAACTACTTACATAATCACCGCATCTCGCTTATTATCAATGTTTTAAAAATAATAATGAATTATGCTCACTGAAAAATAAATCATAAACCATAAACTCGACATGGAATTCCCTACACCATGGTTCAGGTAAAACGTCTTGCGTGATATAAAAGTGAGATCGAGTATCACAAATGCATGTAAGTTTCATTCATAATTAATATTTAGAGCACAAAGATCCTTAAATTCCGTGGGAATATGTCTTTAATATAATGCAAGTGATGGCTTCAAGAGTTGGTACTAGTATTTAAAGATGATCAAATGCTGAATCCAAACATAATTATAATAAATATGCAGTTTTATATGAACGTATAACCATCATGGGCCAAGTAATCACTGTACACGACAGCTTTAGCAGGACGTCCACGGAACCAGACACACTGAATTCATTAGAGCGAGCCAGACTACATAAAGTTCTACATCATTGTTCTCCGTCCTCTACAACAGTCAGACTGGCGTTCTGCTGTGCTCGTGAATGAAGACCGTTTCAATTAGCCACAGTGCGTGCTCGGTCTTCCCTGGGAACGATCTTACGCTTCAATATTTAATCACCCACTATTCACGCACTCCAAGTAACGTGAACGTGTCGGAAAGGAACCGCCGTACAGACAAGACTGGTGTTAACGCTTGGTGCTAAATAACTACGGTAGCTAGACTAGTTTGTTACGCTTATGTTAAAGCTAATGAGAATGTTGGGAAGAAGTGAATTTGGTACGTAGCGATTACGAAGGTTAGCCTGTCCTGGTATCATCATCTGTTTGACAGCGTGATTCATGTCAAGAGTGGACACTCGCAATTTTGCATATATACGTTTACTTTCTTTCGACTTTGCCTTGTACATGGATACGCTTTAGACGTTTCTAATTAATAAGCATCTTGACAAAGCAATGGGTATCTGTCTAGGGGGGGGATGGCGGAGGAAGTGTCCATGAATCATTGTGTTTTGTCTAGAGGTAATAGTCACCAATTTTGAGGAACCCTGAATGCCGTTAAATGTTTAGAATCATCAGATTTCAATATGTGGTCGTCTGTTATGTCTAGAATCAACAAGGAACGGAAACGTGTATAGTCTTTAAAACTGATAACGGTCTTGAAGCGTTCCTTTATATATAAAGTAATGAGGTCAGTGCCAAGCAGAAACTGTACGAGTCCCATACCGAAAAGTATCGGTAGTCTTTCGAAATGGGTGAATAATTCTTAGACAAAAGCCACGAGTCAGGTACACCCCTAGCAGCTTTGTGACAGAGGATCCGTGTAACACTATGATTAAGTAACGTCGTCATTCAGGTCCGTGTGCTATCAAACACAAATCAATATTGTCAGTCTCCTGCTCATTTCTTGAGGCGATCAGCATCAATACCATCTCACTCGATCCTTATTTAATTCTCACGCTTCACTAAACATTCTTAAAGCTATATTGCCGCGGCAAACGTTGTACGATCGACCCCTCTCAGAAACTAGTGTTTTCTCCTTTTCGCTTTCAATTAATCTCAACCAGAACCGAATGCAGAAATTTTGGAACGAGGATCCAAAGGTATGTTTAAGAGTTTTAATACTAGAAGGGTGGGAGAAGGTGTCCGAAGTTAGTTATGACCAAATTTATATGGAAAATATTACTCCCTCGTTACCGTGTTAATTTTGTTTTTATTATGATTACAATAACATTATGCACTCAACACAGATACTGAAGGTTCGCCCATATAACAATGCTGATAAATGATGTGAGTAATTGCAATACAGAACATTAAATTGATGGAATACGTTGTTCAGGATTATATTACTTCTACAGTTAATAATTCTTCTAGTGCCATTGTCTTACTTCCCCCCTGTGCCAGGCGCCCTCCCCTTGCGATTTTGCGTCCGGGGGGTTGCCTTGGGGTGTCCGAACCAATACGGATGTGGGCACCTCCTAATAATCTAAACTCTAGATTAGAGGATGGGTGATGGTGCCATTGCCATTTTCATTATATTCCACCACTTGCAAGTTATATACCATCCAACAGAAGTGAAAACAGTGTAGCTACAATATGCTTAAATATTATGAAGGTAAAATTACAGGCGTGAATCTCATTAATGTCCATTAATTATCTACTTAAGGTATTTCCCGTCGTAAATCCACACAGAAATCTGGAGTCAACATTTTGGTTGACTCGCCATACAAACCAGAACTTGCCAAGAGGCACTGTGTCACTACCATCACCACCCAGCTAACCCGCTAGAAGTGACACCAACCTTTGACTAAGAAATATTTACACACTCTAGACTCTAGAAGTATTTGTCTCTAGTCCCGATACATCTTCCTTCAAACATTTATATTGGTCGATATAAAAACCAGTTTGAGGACAAATCTGTCGGACTACATTCGTCTGTCACCATGTTCCGTGCTATTTTTAAACTGTGGCAATCCTTTTGGGATTTAAAGTCTTTCTGACCTTATATAGAGCGACCATATGTGCCTGGCATGTTTAGAATCCAAAGCAAAGATTTCAATATGAACGCAGAAACATTCCAAGCCCCGTGTTTACATTGGCATTGTTTAGATTCTTTACAGACAACAGCAAGCTAGATTAGATAATCCCAGATATCAGATTTACCATGCATGTGCATTACTAAGCACACGTGTCCTCGAGAACACACAGAACTGTCTAAAGAAGTGCGAGAAAAATAAAAATAGACTCAGCAGTGACTGAAGATGATTATATATAATAAATACATCATAAACAGTACGCCTAATAATCAGTGCCGTATAAATCCTCGGTTGGCCTTAAGGCACATTTTGAAATTTTAGTGAATGGCCTGAACAAATTAAATTAAATCTCGAGCTCATGGAAATCGACCAAAAACAAAAGATGAAAACAATTGAGGAAAACTGCTAGTCCATTTTTGTGGCATGCCCAGAAGCACATGCCTTGTATGTCTAATGGTTAATTCGGCACTGCTAATAATCCGGCATACAGGGGTGATATTCCTTAGATGTTGCTACCAGTGATAAGCGGAATCACGATCTATCTAGCAAACACACATGCAGGACTTTCTAAAGCAGTATCACTCTCCTCAAATTAAATTTCCTCCAGTTACAAAGTAGCTAATGATAAGACTATGAATTAGATAAAGCCAACCACCATGCAAATTAGTTTAAAAGAAAAATCTAAAATGCTTGTTTGTGTTTGGAATATTTTGTTATCAAATAAGTCTAATTGAAATAACATGTTAAAACAAGGCAGGCACAGAGGATTATCTGATACAAGTGAAAATTGGGGGATGGGGGAGTAATAGATCTAGGCACGAAGCGCTGAGTTTCAAGTGGATACGAGGTTATGCAACGATTCAGAATTGAGGGGGGCTAGAACACCCGAGCCCCCGCCGTTCCGCCGTGCCTGCATGGAGTAGATGTTTATCTAGATGATTTTCAAGCATATTTATATCGTATTACCTTGTTTGATGGAGACTTTCTTGCCAGTTTGCGCCGTGAGAACGACTTGAGGGTGGCTGTCAGCCAGCGTGAACAGTTCGTCTTTCGACACACTTTTATTTCTGCCTTTCATGGTGGCAGACGCGCCCACTGCGGTAAGATACTGACCCATCCGATCTTTAAAACACAGACCGCTGTTAGCCCCCGAGCGCACTTCCAGAGAAAACTTGGTATCCTCGTTCAGTTCCGACACCAGCGTACCGTCTCGGTGCAAGAAACGATTGTCACATGTTTTAAACGAATATTTACCCTCGTGAAAATGCAAGATAATGAGAGCATCTTGGCCCCATGGTATTATTTCTGTGACTTGTATTTCGTCGTCGCAAAGATGCGCGTAACGTTTGCGGTTGACGTTGCGCAAATTAACTTGCGGGTGGATGGACATTTGAACATCCCACATTTCCCTTTCACCCATTGTCTTTTCAAAACATTTTATATTGTCTTCTTCAGCTATTCCCAAATAATTTCCATGCATTTGGTTGCGAAATCCCCATTTTCCACTTTCATCCTTAGAGTATTCCACAATAAATTTTTCGGAGCCGTCAAGTTCTTCTGCTGTATTTTCGCAAGTAACATTTCCATATTTATCTGCTGCAATGTAGCAATTTAGATGACTTCTAATTGAAATAACTTCTTCAACTGGATCCTGTTCTAATGTCCATGTTTGCTTCTTCTTCAAGGTCGTCCCTGCAGCATTGATTTTGTGGCCAAATGTCTCGGCTGTCAAATATTTTTTATCCTTCGTTATTAAGCCGACTTTCCATTGCCACAAGTTCTTATTACTGTGACCATTAACTCCGTTAACTGCGGACATTTTGGACACGCCTTTATACGTTGATTCCAACGTTCATTAATAAACAGAAAAATATATTAAAAAATCCTTTCCCTTTTCCAAGTCACACGACAAAGCTAAACCTTCTTTCTTTACTAAACCCTTTCACACAGTGCAACGCTTTAACGTTGAGTTTCAGACCGATGACGTCACCGGCTTTAGATGAACGCTGATTGGTTACTCTATAGGCGCTGTCCTTCGATAGACTAGCCTGTCGCCCTCGTAAGTAGCATTGCAAACGGCAGTAACAGGGATTGGTATAACTGATGTTTTATTAGGCCTTTTCTTTGTCGCTAAACATTATGAAGTGAGATGTAATCACTATTTACAAGTATTTCACGCTTCTTTCCAAGCAGCTGTCCATGGCTTTCCCCCGTCGTGAGAGAGGTAAATTATCATCATGTCTCTGTACCTGAAAGTTACACGATCTTCAAGTATTTCCTGAAATGTTGGAAATGAAATATCGGTATACAACAAGTAATTAGGTGCAAGCTGATTTTCAAGGAGTGGACATTCCCGCAATAATTAACACGAAATATTTTAGTTAAACAAAAATATGAAGTTTCAATACATCCAACCAGATATATCATTTTAGTTGCAAACATTTACTGTTCCTTCAAAAATACTGATTTTATGTTATGACTCATTGGTTGCTTAACCAAATAACGATTCCATTTTGGTTTCACATACAACATAATTATATTAAAATTTTGTTATACACCGCTATGGTAATGTTGCCCTCGAAATTCGCGACGGCATTCCGCCGCGCCGCTGCAAAAAGCTGTGGCAATATTGATCGGCGACGGCATTTTTATAAGTATCGGGTATTTACTTTGTTATTATTTGAACTAAATTGCCGTCACAAGATCATCTGAATTTCGGGGACCGGTAATGCTACATCACGCTATTTACTTGCACATGTCCCCACCCCGCACCGTCTCCAAACATCTCACTTCCTTGATAAAACAGGTTTTTCACGTTTGTGGTATGATAATACAAAATAAAATCTGTTCATATAAATACATGTGTCAAATGTTCTAATTTTTTTATACGATATATATAATCAACATTATGTCTTTACAGGCTCGTACGCAGGAGGGGTGGTGCGACGGGTGCGCAAGCACGCCCCTAAATCTGTCGAGGTCCGTAAATGCAAATTTGGATTGACGCTAATTTACTAGAATAACGTTATAAACGAAAATAAAACATTCGGGCCTTCACAAACGCATCAACCTAAAGATAATCCTGCGTACGGGCCTGCAGTGGTGGATCAAGAAAATCCATTTAGGGGAACCTCAATAACATGACGCCGGATTCTTTAACGTTAACAAAAATAATAATAATTATTATTTAAAATGATACAATCGCAAAGGGGGTGGGGGCATTGTGGCCCTGCCCTAAATCCGCCACTGTATACTTTATTAGGGGGACTACCACCAACTGTTGTCAGTCGCACGTTTATTTATTCCCCTGTATAATTATCATTTCTCTGGTAGTAAATTGCTTTAATTGACAGTAATTTGTTCTGTGCATGTAACTGAGGGTAAGCTCTTTTAATGCAATACATTTCAACAGAAATATTTTTATAGGAATAGCACAATGTGCAGCTATTAATATGCCCCTTTAAGGCTTAAACATGAACTGTTAAATACGACCTGAACGATGTAACAGTTGTGATTAAAATCCTATTCTTCACAAGGGACGTATAAGCAAAACCGAGAGAATATGTACTCATAGATCATTCAAAAAGTAATGACACCATGTGTTTTCGAAAGAAGAGCGTATCCTACCTTACCAGTGGCTCCCGTCATAAAAATATCGTTCAGTCCCGCTTTGCTGAACGCTCATACATTTGCCCTCATCCCCAGTAATCTGTGGCCCCTTTTTTGCGACAATATGTGCTTGTTTTACATTTATTGAGTACGTTGAAGGCGCCCTTCAAATGACTGATGGCGCCCCTATTCAGTCTTGTCCCCCCCTCCAGTATTTAAACGGCTGCGACGGCCCTGAAATTACATATTGTTTCTCATTCTAGTAAGTAGTTTACAACTGGTTTAACAAGGCCACGACATGTGCTGTCCTGCCTATGGGAAAGCGCATATAAAATGTCTCATGCCAGTTTCTAAGTAGAAATAGCATGCTATGTGATGGTAGCGGGTTTCCTCTGAAGACCATGGATTGTAAACACGGTATGGCTGACACCTCATTGCCGCTGAATAAACAATGTGCTGAAAGTAAAGTTTGTTTTATTTAACGACGCCTCTAGAGCACAGTGATTTTTATCTCATCTTCGGCTATTGGACGTCAAACATATGGTCATATGGTTCTTTAGAGGAACCCGCTGCCGCCACATAGGCTACTCTTTCCGATAAGCAGCAAGGGGTCTTTTCTCGTGAGGAGCAAATAAATTGGTACGAAATATTTTTGCAGCTACAAAAATATTTAGAAGTTTTAAAATAACGGATAACAGGGAAATACCCGTCACAAGACTCAAAATATATACGTCACACCTTCAACGGAAAAATAACCGTTATTTGTTTTCGATTTTTTTTGTCCGTGAGCATAATTCATTATTATTTTTAAAATATTGATAATAAGCGAGATGCGGTGGTTATGTAAATAGTTG
>JAULBS010022685.1:0-10646 GCA_032355785.1 Symmetromphalus regularis
TATACATAACAAGTAAATAGTATAGATTACAATGTGTTCATTATTCGTGCATCTTTTTTGGGGGATAATATTTCATACTCTATTGTGTAAAAGATATGCCAGCAAAAACCAATGCAATGTGCAAAGCAATACAAACAGTAACAGTACACCGAGAAAAAAATCCCAAAACAAACCAAAACCCACCTGTACTCCGGATAGTATCAAATTTACCTAGCTAATTAAACGCTACCAACGATAGTTTATTTACGTAATATTAATATGTTTACAAGTAACCGATCGTTAATATTTTTTATCAGCTTTCTACTGACTGGGGTTTTCCAAACATTCTTTCTTGCCAGAAAGAGATAAGAGCACATTACAGCCACCAGAGATAACGAACGATGAATTGCCGAACTTTTGAGAACTCGGGAATTCACTAAACTAGTTTATTTGTCAGTTGTTATAATGGATGTAGTTACTAATTGTAAGCAGTGGAACTAACTGAAGGCAGACGGCGAAATTCGCTACGTCAGCACCTAGACATGCTGTACCTGGCACTTTCTCTGCCAATGGCCGCTTGCCTCTTTTGGGCATCGCAGATGGTTCTGGAGCTTACCTGTGAGTGTAACATTACCGCTCGCTAAAAATAGTTCTCCTTTCCCTAGCAACGGATCTTATTATGTGAAGAGGCTGCTTGGTAACATGCCAGTAAAATCCTGTTTTCTCGTTTAGTGATTTTTGTTCCTAATTCTTTTGACCTACCGACACTCGTAATAATTTGGAGTGATCAGTTTAGTTGCAAATATTTCCGCACTCCACCTAATCTCATCTTACTTCATCCACACCCAATCACACATATATACATACTTCAATAAGCTCTTCAATAGAAATGCATACATATCTAAGAAAACAGCATATGAGTGGCTATATATCGACTGAAAGTTGGTAACTCAATTCAAAAAAAAATTATACATATTTCACAGCCGTACCCTGATCAAATTCCTAGAGGGCACTACTTTTTTATAAACAAATTTGAACTATACAAATTAAACCCTGAGATTGACATGCTATTTTCTGGAATTAAAAAAAAGTGAGATTCTCAGAGGGGCAACTGCCCCTAGCTCACCCGTCCACGGAGGTTAAAGTCCTACTTTAATAATATAATTCTTAAGCCCATTCTCTTTGTTTCGACTGAGGTGCATTTTGAATGAAATGGAATAAAAGTAAAATTCCATTTTGGTCCATTTTTTGTTAAAGACGTTAGAACCATTTGATATTTCTTTAATTACTCTCAGGCACAAACAAACATCGGCTATTGGGGGTACGTTAGAACCAATAATATCTGCATAAAATATGATGTTCTGCAAGTGAAAACAAGTCATGAAAAATGTTTTATATTTTTATTTGACCTGACGACTCGGGAATCTTACTTCAAATATCCGCAGTCTGAGAATAAAAATCCTGTTAACCGCGCTTTCATGTTTGTTTATGTCTCGGTAACCGCGGACTTAAAGAACTTAAGACAACAAGCTGCCAAAAGTGAATGTCAAATTAATTACAACAGTTAACTTATTTATTTATTCATTTAACGACCCCCCCCCTCCTCCCAGCACAAAAGAAAACATCGGGGGTCACAGGTGCGAATTAGGGCAATATAGGCTTACACTTGTTTTATTATTAGCAAAATGTACGTTAAATTTACTTACAAAGAAAACTGAATGATTCAATGTTGATGATTTTATTTTATAGTGCTATTACAGATTAGCCCTGTCCAAAACGAAAGTCATCAACTAAAATATAAAATTTTATATATGAGATTTATAGACCCATACAGGGGTAGAAATTAATAAATTATTTTCACTCGCCTGGGGGACTAGTAGCCTTAAAACGTTACTCGTCCCCATGAAAAATCACTAGCCCCCCCCCCCCCCCCCCGCATTTTAATTTCAAGATCTACTGATCCTGGGGTCTAGCGCCAGTAAACATTTAATCGCCCACAGGGTTATTTTAAGGGGGCAAGCGTTAGTTTCTATCCCTGTCATATATATACAACTTGATAAACTTCATGTTTATTTACAGTAAGATCCAAGGGCGGATCCATCTAGAAATGGGGGATATCCAAAACTATTTTAAAGATTTTTAATGTTGGGAAGGAGTTTTAAAGTTAGCTACAACCACATTATAACATTTTATAGTTAATGGGGGGGAGGGGGTGATCCGTATCCCACATCTCGCCTACAAGCCCAGTGACATATTAGTATATAATTTTGTATACTGATAAATGATGTGCATTATTAGTTGGTAATCCATTTATTCACTTAAACAAACACCGATATTAAGAGGCGGGACCGGTAGCGGAGGTGGGTAGGTTTTTTTTGGGGGGGGAGGCGTGCCAGAACCATTATGGATGTGACATAATAACCTTACGGACGGACGGACAGAGTACACGTGTATAAATCAAATAAACATCAACACTAAAATGTATTAAATAATGACATTCCAGTTTCCCTTTATAAACATTACTTTTTAACTAAACCATGAATTATGCAATTTGTCAGTAGCGGTTCTTGGGGGTCCATAGGTATGGACCCCTCCTTTTCTCGTTTTTTTTCTTAGTTTTTTTTTTACATTTTAAGAGTGGAAGGACGCGAATATTAACTATCATTCATCACATTTGCCCCCCCCCCCCCTTAAGAAATCCTGCATCCGCGCTTGCAAGGGTCATGCATAAAAGTGGTTTACGGGTTATTATTAGTTTGATAAACCATGTCTCTGTGCAATGGTATGAAAAAATATTGTTTTACGATCAAACATGACAGGACTTCACTCATGAACTACTGTCAAAACAGGCAACATACTAAGTATCTCATTGCACATTCCTTAGTTATTAAGATCGATTTTTTTCATAAATTGATTAAACGTATATACGTTTTTCACTGGTTGACCTAATTTCAGGATACACACACAATGCAGTCATTTCGCTGTGTAAGTTGTATTACACCACATCAATTGCACCTGCTCACAATGCGGGGACCGTTCAATGAAACTGTTATGGCAATTCGTAACAAAGCTAGCGGTAGACGTGAACAAATGTAAACTGGTAATATTGAAATAAAGTTTCAATAAACTGATATATCAGTGCATACAATTATATATAACTAGGAGCATATAACTATGAAGAAATATAAACTGGTAATGTTGAAATAAATGCTCAATAAACTGATAAAGAGTCCATATCCAAGCATTACATATAACAATGAACAAATGTAAAGTTCATGAAAGACAATGTTGAAATATGCGTTCGTTGAAATTAATATAGCAATACATAACGAAGCTAGCAATAGATCGAAACTGGAATAAAAGAAAATGCACGTACGCATCCATCAATATGCACATACGTGCAAATACATACCTACATGTATTATGTCTAAGTTAACACACACTGAAGAAATACCATTTACAATTTATTTCAAATTCTATAAAAGTTACCATTGCTTTCAACTAGTTTAAATTATTTGCAGGGTGGACCAGTAACACATCAAGAGTTAATGACGAGACATACACGCACGCACGCATTCTATTCATTTCAATTCAATTCAATATTACAGTTTGAAATACCCTCCTTATGACTGAGGACCATTAGGGATGTGGACAAGTGATAATAACCAAGAGGTTGTATTACAGTTTGAAATACCCTCATTATGACTGAGGACCATTAGGGATGTGGACAAGTGATAATAACCAAGAGGTTGTATTACAGTTTGAAATACCCTCCTTATGACTGAGGACCGTTAGGGATGTGGACAAGTGATAATAACCAAGAGGTTGGATTACAGTTTGAGTTGGTCGGTGACGTGGCTGAGGTTATTGAGTATCTGTACTTGCTCAATGTGCATTAAACGTCTTGGCAATGTGTTGCACCCAAACTCTGAAATGAATAACATCAATGATTCATTCTCGCTCAAATCATCGCGATTGCCACGATGTCGCTGTAAATGGTTTGAAGACTGATCGCTTAAAACACGAGGAACGATGTTATATACGTTTACGTGAGCATTGTTTAGTATATGTACAGCATGTTTGCATGCATCCCACCAAACGCTAAAAGATTTTATATTTTTGTTCTTAATTAGGCCAATGAATGTTACACAGATTTTAAATTATTTTAAAGTGACTTTAAACTTTGATAGAAGATACAAATTTTATTGAAACTGGCCCAGTAGGAAAATTAGCATTAGGTCAAGACAAAATATTAACATTAGGTCAAGATAAAATATTAGCATTAGGTCAAGACAAAATATTAGCATTAGATCAAGACAAAATATTAGCATTAGCTTGAGGTCAAGACAAAATATTAGCATTAGGACAAGACACAATTTAGCATTAGGTCAAGACAAAATATTAGCATTAGGTCATGAGAAATATTAGCATTAGTTCAAGACAAAAAAATTAGCATTAGGTCAAGACAAAGTATTAGCATTAGGTCAAGACAAAATATTAGCATTAGGTCAAGATAAAATATTAGCATTAGCTTTAGGTCAAGACAAAATATTAGCATTAGGACAAGACACAATTTAACATTAGGTCAAGACAAAATATTAGCATTAGGTCATGAGAAATATTAGCATTAGTTCAAGAAAAAAAATGAGCGTTAGGTCAAGACAAATTATTAGCATTAGGTCAAGACAAAATATTAGCATTAGGTCAAGACAAAATATTAGCATTAGATCAAGACAAAAAATATGCATTTGGTCAAGACAAACTATTAGCATTAGGTCAAGAAAAAATATTAGCCATAGGTAAAGACACAATATTAGCATTAGGTCAAGACACAATATTAGCATTAGGTCATGACAACATATTAGCATTAGATCAAGACAAAATATTAGCATTAGGTCAAGACAAAATATTAATATTAGCATTAGGTAAATATAAAATATTAGCATTAGGTCAAGACAAAATATTAGCATTAGGTCAAGACAAAATATTAGCATTAGCATTAGCATTAGGTCAAGACAAAATATTAGCATTAGTTCAAGACTCAATATTAGCATTAGGTCAAGACACAATATTAGCATTAGGTCAAGACAAAAAAAAGAGCATTAGGTCAAGAGAAAGTATTAGCATTAGGTCAAGACACAATATTAGCATTAGGTCAAGACACAATATTAGCATTAGGTAAAGACACAATATTAGCATTAGGTCAAGACACAATATTAGCATTAGGTCAAGACACAATATTAGCATTATATCAAGACAAAATATTAATCTTAGCATTAGGTCAACTCAAAATATTAGCATTAGGTCAAGACACAATATTAGCATTAGGTCAAGACAAAATATTAGCATTAAGTCAAGACACAATATTCGTATTAGGTCAAGACAAAATATTGAAAGTTTGTGTTAGGACAAAATAGGACATTTGCACTTGTAGAAATAGAATTGATTTATGAAAGGACAAGACACAATGGAATTCATTCACATTATGATGGAATTCATATACACAAGGACAAGATAAAATGCAGAATGATTTTACCATACAGATATAGAAAAAATGAATGGAATTGAACAAGGTTAAAACAGAATGTGTTTGGTTGGCTCTGTGCACAGGCCTTCACTCTACATGTACATGCATAACAGTAGGTATATGCGTGTATGACTGGCCGCACAGAATGCTTGCTGTAATAAAATGGAAGTAAGAAAGCAGTGAACTCACATACTGGATCAAGTCGACGTGGACCGGAACCTCCATCAGCACCATGCAATCAGCTCAATACTGACGAGGACGATCGCGAGACGGCGCGCCTGTGCACAGCACAACCACAAGGAGAACACACAGAGGAGAGAACTCGACCAATACTGACCGAGTTTCCTTTATGAACTCTATCGATTGTAAAATCAAATCAGCAGAAAGGATAGACGGTAGCTGCAATGTGCGATCCGTTACAGAAGTGAGACAATGATTTTTTAAATTCAGCATGACATCATGCAGCCTGCTCAATGAGAAAGAAATGCGCCAGATCATTTTTTATTTTCTAGGATATAAAATATTCGATAAATAATGCAACTGTGCTCTGCCTATTGGGAGTACAGACGTGCCTACGCATAAGATTATTATTACAAATTTATTCAATACATTTCGTTATATTTTCCTCATACACGCATCCAGCGTGAAGTACGGAGGGGTGGAGTCGGGTTCCGTTGACATAGAAAAGAATAATACATTTGCATCCTGTTTGCGGAGAGAAGAAGAAAGAAAGAATGCACACCGCATGTCGTATACCTCACACTGGGTAGAATACGGGTAACAGTATCCACGCCTAACACGATTAGCTCACACTGGGTAGAATACGGGTAACAGTATCCACGCCTAACACGATTAGCGCACGGTGGGTGGGAGACGGGTAACAGTATCCACGCCTAACACGTTAGCGCACGCTGGGTGGGAGACGGGTAACAGTATCCACGCCTAACACGATTAGCGCACACTGGGTAGAATACGGGCAACAATATCCACGCCTAACACGATTAGCGCACGCTGGGTAGGAGACGGGCAACAGTATCTACGCCTAACACGATTAGCGCACACTGGGTAGAATACGGGCAACAGTATCCACGCCTAACACGATTAGCGCACACTGGGTGGGAGACGGGTAACAGTATCCACGCCTAACACGATTAGCGCACACTGGGTGGGAGACGGGTAACAGTATCCACGCCTAACACGATTGGTCACTTACAAACTAACATTACAAAATAAATTTGATGTGCTAGATAGATGACAAGTTTGAGAGTCAACCAACTGAAGTCGTTAAGGGTTTTGGATAATGCTATGTAACAAAGGACCACTTCATCAATCATCATATTTGGAATCCATTGTTATTGATAATATTGAGAAACGTGTTCACTGATTAATTATACAATTGTAGGCGATTCTGTCATTAAAGGTCATCAAATCTGGCCACATATCAGCCTAAGACAAGTCAAATAGTATGTAAAAGTAAAGTTTGTTTTATTTAACGACGCCTCTACAGCACATTGATTTTTATTTCATCATCGGCTATTGGACGTCAATCACATGGTCATTCTCACATATGTTTTAGAGGAAACCCGCTACCGCCAAACGGTAGCGTGTCCGTCTGTGTACCGGTCGATCGTCGGATCGATCCTTCTCAGTGGACCAATTTGTAGTGTGGGCTATTTTTCGTTCCAACCACTGATCCGCAACTGGTTCGTCAAAGGCGGTGGTATGTGCTGGCCTGTCTGTGGGACGGTGCATATTAAAGGCACCTTGCTCTTTATTGGAAAGGGTAGCCTATGTGGTGGCAGCGGGTTTCCTCTAAAATACATATGTCAGAATGACCATATGATTGACGTCTAATAGCCGATGATAATATAAAAATCGATGTGCTCTAGAGGCGTCGTTAAATAAAACAAATTTTACAGTCTGGAATTAAGAACAGTACAAATTACGAACAATAGCATTTAATGTTGATATGTTAAATTAATATATATAAGTGTGTCTATACGTTCAGGTTGTAAGGAAAATTAGTTAATTACTGGACAGGACAGCTTTGGCTATAATTAGAAGCAGTCAGTTATGTTAGGTTACACAACAATCAAAGACACAACGACTTTTAATTGTTAGAACTGTCGTTGTCGTGGTTCTAACTAAGCAACACTCTGTCAACAAACACCAATCGTTTTAAATATGTATTTTATGCAGTTCTTAAGAGCTTTGAAAGTTAGATTAACTGATTTATACCTGCAAGAATGTTTAACAGATATAAATAGAAGTGATAGGTATGAATATTTTAATTCCTTTAAGTTAACCATACTTTTGGAAAATCATTTGGATTGGAATGTTCCCAATTTCCGAAATGCTGTCTACAGATTTAGACTTGGTTATACTGATATCAATACTCATAGAAATATAGACCTGACTTACCAAAAAATTGTCCATTTTGTGTTTATGTTTTGGAAGATGAATTTCATGTTTTATTTCTATGTCCATTATACACTGATATTAGAAATAAATATCTGTCCCAAAAATATAGGTATAACTGCAGTAGATTTAAAACAATAATTTTCTTAATACAAAAGTTCATAAACGTGACTGGAATTTAAGTAAATTTATCTGTGAATCTGTGATTGTTAGCATTGTAATTTATTCATATTTCTAAAGAAAAATGTTGTCTATTGGATGCCTGATATGTTTGTACACTTTTGCATCACTCTCTTTGTCAAAGGGTGGACAACCCTAACAAAATTCTTTAAATTAAAGGGTATTTGGGTTTAAATAATAATATTGTTTTAGAAAAGATCTTCTGGCATTTGTAAAGAAGGCACAATTGAATAAATAATGATATTCGTCTCCAAAATCGTTAGAGTCACATAATGTACATAATCTATTTTCTGCAGGGGTGTTATTCCATCGTCCTATTTCACTTAGAGGATAATGATTCGATATTCTAAATTTAAGCAGACAGATCCACTATTTTTCTGGCATTGTCGTCAGGTATTTTTCTAAAATTAGATTGTCTTTAAAAATAATGTATGTTTTTTCTCTAGACGATGATAAAATATTATTATTCAAGGTTTGAAGATACTGGTCATGCTGCCTTTGTTTGGTGTGTTCAAGAAGTAGTTTTTTGGATGAAAAGTTTTGACATATCTATATACCGGTCATTCTTAGATTGTTAAATAATTGTTTAATATATTGAATCCAGGTGTAGCGATGTCCATTTACAGATAAATCACTTAACATAAATTTATATAGTAGAAAGGATAGTTTTCTTTGTTTGCCAGATATAATTTTAGCCCAGAAGCTTATCATTCTTTGATGAATAATCAGTTTAAGAGGTCTACGTCCTTGTTCTCCGTATAACATAAATATCGGTGTACCTTTTTTAACAGGGAGAAGACGTCTCATAAAGTTTATATGTATGTTTTCGACAATGTCGGTGTTTTCATAACCCCATAATTCACATCCGTATAAAAGGATAGGTAGTACCATACAGTCAAACAAGTTTAACTTACATTCTATTGATAGACTGTTATCTTTAGATTTAGATAAAACGATTCGCCTCGATGCGTACGCACGTTAAATTTCTATTTCGTGTAACATACCGTATTTATAGGGGCGCCCGGAACAATTGTGACATTGGGGCGGCGGACTAGGCGAATTTTTATTTCATATCTAATTTCTGCAAGCTTTCCGCCATTTTGGATCTATAATAAATAATGTAATGGGGTATTCCTTAGTCGTGCATCATATGCATGTAGTGTTCGCGCGCGTAGTATGAATGATTTGACACTTGATTTTGTCGATTGATGTTGATTCTGCTCTGAGATAACGCCTTAGCCTGGAAACTCAGTAGCGGATCCAGAGATGAGTCCAGGGGGTCCCGAATCCCTTTTTTTGTTTAAAATTAGTTTTTTTTTTTATATTTTGTGAGTGGAAGGACCTGAAATTTAACCATTTTTTTCCTTCAGACCTATTCATTCATCACATTTGAACAATGCCTTTCAGAAATCCTGCATCTGCACCTGAAACTTAGCTGTGGTAGGTAAAGCATGAATTGCTTATCTGGGCTACAAGTTCTTAGCCTATGTCATGCTTAAAATGGCAATGTGTACCGGGTAGCTAAATCATGAAATAAGCTAAATGAAATAAAGGCCCCTTTCTAAAGTTGCTCCGAGAAACAGTCAAAATGTATACAATCTTTGTGTACAAGTTCACTATAAGCCAGCACTGACTACATAGTACATTTTTGTCCATCAGAGCGACTTTCCAAAGGCATGAAAGGGGCCTATTGTAAGCCTTGGAATCAGAATTGGATTTCATCTACATGATCTATGTAGGCCTACCCACCCTGGGCTTCTGCTGAGGTTAAATTTTCATTGTTTTGCCAATAAAAAAAAAATAGATTAAACTAATCATCAAGATAATTATTTTATTTTCAAAAATTGTATCATTAAAAGTACAATTTTCAAAGAAATACATAAGTATGCGACATAGACTAAGAATTTGTTGCCCAGACAAGCATTTCATGCTTTACCTACCACAGCTAAGTTGTAGGCGCGGATACAGGATTTCTGAAAGGGGGGTCCTAATGTGATGAGTGAATAGAAATGGGGAAAATTTGTTAATTTTGACGTCCTTACACACTGAAAATGTAAAAAAAAAACTACAAAAACAAATGCGATAAAAAGGGGGATCCGAAACCCTTTTACCTCCCTCTCTAGATCCGCTACTGAGATTCCAGGCTGAGACGTTATTTCGGAGTAGAATGAACATCAATCGACAAAATCGAGTGTCACAACATGACTAATGAATTCCCAATTACGTTATTCATAGATCCAAAACGGCGGACAGCTTGCAGAAATTAGATGTGAAATAACAAATCCCCATGAGCGGAGCTAAATACGATATAATATGATTATTCATGTGAGGGGCTAAATACCATTTAGCTAAATGCTATATAATATATATGATTTAGTTAAATACGATATAATAAAAATAAAAAAATGTTTATTTAATAAATATTGTAGATATTTAATAAATAAGTGTTAGCATGATTTAAATCTAAAATATTTAATATATGTTGGAAATATTTAATATATATTGCAGAGATTTAATAAATAATTTATTTATTTAATAAATA
>JAULBS010022695.1:0-10645 GCA_032355785.1 Symmetromphalus regularis
TATTACGCGCACGTGATTTGCCATGTAAGATAGAAATTTCTTTCATAGCTTTCTTTCATGGGATAACTCTATCTTACGTACGTAAGAATGAGAGAAATAATTTTCACTGACTGAACCTCGATGAGTTAATTTCCTCCCTCCAAACAACGTCATCAGATGACGTCATTCTCTAAATGTTTACTACCTTGAGGTATTTTGTGGATATTTACTTGTTTGGTCTTGGTTCCAAATAAATAAATTAGTGCATCAAAGACAGTAAATCGCTAGTTATGTGTATGTGTTCAAACCTATTAAAGACATGTCCCATTATTTTGTTAATCCTTCTGAAATTCAGCCTATTGTAGGCCCATGTGTCATGGCCAATGGAGTTTCCACACAACTTTTGTTTGATGTGTTTATAAATGTTGGGACATGAACACACGTACAAAGCTAATGATTTGGTGTCTGGTGGACTAATTATATTATTAGTCCTTTTTTCGGAACTAAAAAAAAAAAAAAATTAAAAAGTGTTCAGAAAATGCTTGAGACCATCCAAATAAAGCAACTGACGTCACACTTGGCCGATGATGTAAGTTGACGGCGGGTGCTCGCTTGTGACAGTTTACAGAAATCTATCCTATGTATAGGTTAGAAGGCATTAAGACGTTTCTTCTGAAATATGAAAGGGCGGAGCGAAGCGGAGCCCGTTCTTATTTCAGAAGAAACGTTAGCCTTCTAACCGATTTAGACGGCATTTCATAGGTTCATTACGTGATATGGGCGGGTCAATCTTCATTGTGTATGCGCGCAAGTTTTGACGTCATTCGTTTCTAATCTTCGGTCGCAGATGGATGACTTGATTAGTCTAATTTGGTTTGGGTGAAATTTCTAATTTGTTTAAAGATGGAGATTGGAATAGAGCTGAAATTAGTAACATTGTGTTACTATTGTATCTAAATGTGACCGGGTCAATGACACCGCTTTCTCGTCCTCACGTGTATTACATATATATTCATTGACATCATACACATGAAACATGGATGATCGGCTAAATAATAGAGTATTAAAATGAAATCTAATAAATATTTTTATGTCAAAAACAACAACAAAAAGCAAACAATAATTAAACCGTTAGATTTTTAATAATGAATATTGTCACGGTTAGGTACCCAAAAGAAACAAAATACACTAACTAAAAATCACTATATACATTTAATTACAAATAAATTATATATACATTGTGCATGGAACATGTTGATATCAACAGTAACAACAATATATAAATACACAAATGAATAAATTAATTATCCGGATTAAAACTGTAATCATATAACCCTGTTTTTCCAATTCGCCATCACCATTATCATCATCTAATCAATGCCATTCCTTAATGGTCATCACCATCATCAATATAATCATGCATTGATTATATATCACTGTTAATTACACTTTCTCAACCATAAACACCATCCCCGTAATCGTCATCATCATTCACCACTAATCACACATTGATTATATATCATGTTCATTACACTTTCTCAACCATAAACACCATCCCCGTAATCGTCATCATCATTCACCACTAACCACGCATTGATTATATATCATGTTCATTTCACCATCATATCTGTAGAACCATAGTCTGTTCTGTTGGCGAAGCCTTGACCACGACGTCGGTATACATGACGTCGACCGTCCGGACGAAAAAGAGTGACCCGCGACTCATCTGTGAAAAAGACCCGTCTCCATTGCCTCACTGGAAATTATCTGAGACCATGTGCCGCCAACCAAGCCATAAGACGCGCGCGACTTGCACGAGTGAGAGGAAAAGCAATGTAAGGTCGACGAGCTCGCAGACCAAGCTCGTGCAATCGGTTTCTCAGTTTTTGGGTGAATGTGGCGATTATGATTGCCTACCGTAGTTAAAGCCGGCAGTAACGTGGCGATTACGCAGGTGGGCAAGACGAATATCTCTGTCTTGACGTGGCGGACGGTCCGCAACCCTTCCAGTATCTCTCAGACGACGGACAAGACGCTCAATGGTGGAAACATTCACACCAAATTGCCAAGCAACTTGTTGTTGCCTTTGACCTTGCATTAGCAATGCAATAGCCTCACCCCTATGAACTTTCGTCAGTTGTGGCATCATTACAAGAAATTCAAATTAACTTTAAATAGTGGAAAGCGATGTGTATACCTCAAGAGTATAAAGTGCTATGACACGGTGTGTTGACGAACTTGTTGTCATTATTCTGCACGTGCTATTTGCTTTTTATCACTTTCTCTATCACATGATACGTTTCACAGTTGAGTAACTTTAGACACCGATTGTAGTGCGCACTGACCAAGCCACTCGTCTGCCCAGTTTTCGTAATTTTAGGCCACGCAGTTAACAAATAGGAGCATATTATGTTTCCCTGCGTTTCTTTTTCCCTTCAGTATATATATATCACTGTTAATTATATATATATATATATATATATATATATGGCTATCATTGTGTGACTTCTAGTATTCCATATATTTCATTGTATGTGTGCATGGTGTATGTGTTAACCCACGCGCACACACGTACGTAAGTGAATAGATAGACGGATTAGTGTTTGGATGGAATAATGGATGGATGGACTGGTTGATAAACGGGTAATTTCCGCAGATTAAACACGAAATTAAAAAAAATTGATTTCGACATTTTAACATGAAAAGAGTTTGACAATATAAATATATACAATAAAACAAAACAAAACTAAAACAAAATCCACTCAAATAAAACAAAATCATTCAATAAGTTCATAATAACACTACACTCAATCCGTGATTTTTTTTTTTTAAATGATTATTAATTATTGATTAGATATTCCCATCTCCAACTTTTGTTTTTCCATTTCCAGTCTGTCTTTTTCAATTTTCAGTCTTTCCTTTTCAAACTGTAATAATCATTTTTGTACTTCTGATATTTCTTGAGATACTTTTAGGCTTTGCCTTTCTATTTCAACTTCAGTTTTCCACTTTAAGTTATTCGTAAATGATTTTTCAGTTGAAGATGTAGATGGGGTGGTATTTCTGTTAACTGTTCATTAGCTGAATAGGAGAAATTTGTAGGTGGAATGGATCAATGTTTTCATTTATAAGAATTTTCGTACAAATACATGTTTACGATAAGACGTACGAACATTTCAAGCAATGATGAGTGAATAGAATTGGGGAAATGGTTAATTTTCATGTTTTTCACTCGGAAAATAGTTTGTTTTTAATCTAGAAACGGGGGATGGGGACATGACCCCTTGGATCCGCTACTGAAATCTCTGTCAAGGCATGAGATTTTTAATCTCTATGACGCCTCCAACCCAGAATGTTTGTTCCGCAAAGGCTCAGTGGGTAGCTGTAAGCTTCTTACACTGACCAGTTGTCCACAATTGGTTCATCAAAGGCCGTGGTTTGTGCTATCTTGTCTGTGGGAACGCGTATATAACATATTCCTTCCTGCTAATCGGAAAGAGTAGCGTGTGTGGAAGTAGCGTGTTTCCTCTAAAGACCATGAGTCACAGAATACTATATGTCAGAAACTAATAGCCATTGAATAGACAATGTGCTGGTGTGTCGTTAAACAAACAATACTTTCCTTTATACCTTACTACTTGTTTGTCTATACTATACTTTAAAACAAATAGTAGGAGGACTGCCACCATTTCTGTAAAAATCACTTTCAGTTATTTCCTTTTAGAAGTATCGAGTTTAAGGTAGTAATTTAAATTGTTTTACTTAATTGAGGTTATGATTTTACAAATGCAGTAATTTTCAACATTAACATTTCTTTCATTTTTTAAATTTTTTTGAGGACTTTCATCCTGTATAACACTGAAACTGCCCCATTAAGCTTATGTCGTGTTTTTTTTCAGCCTGTGATTTTCATCATTATGGTCAAGATTGTAAACTTAATTGCTCTGCAAGACACTGTAAAGACTCAACGGTATGTGATAAAGAAGACGGAAAATGTGTTGATGGCTGTGAATCTGGATGGAGAAATGTTGACTGCACGGAAGAAGGTAACCATGCTGTTCTTACTTCATATTCAATTTTCTTTAGGTAAAGTTTAATAAATAGATGTATGCTTAGGGAATGTCTCTTCCTTTCTTTCTCCCCTCCTAAAGAATACGTATATGTTGCTATATTTTTATGTTCGGTTATTTTAGAGGGGTGGGTGTGGGGGGAGATACACTGAGAGAGAAAGAAACAGAGATAAAGAGACGAAGGAGACTGACTTTAGAAAATGTGAAGATTCCAACATAAAATACACAGTTGCTACTACTACTACTACTAATAATAATAGGTAATAAAAATGGCCACTACTTCAAAATACTTTAAAATATTTTCATCAAAATGTCAATGTAAAAAAATAAAATAAAAATTTCAATGTTAAAATATTTTGTGTGAGAATTTGACATTTTTTAATTTTCAAAACACTACTTCAGAACGAAAAGGGTGTAAGTCTGGTTCGGCACTTAATGGTATCACCAAATACCCCTATATGACCTCTATCGGTGTGATCTGTGGTTTATTACAAATCACCAACTGCACATTGGGTTCGGTAGTTTATTATAATGGACTTCAATGACTGAGAAAACACATCTCTGAAACAATTAAAATAAAAAACAATAAATATGTTATCAAACTATTTCTTATAAAAAAATATCAATAGAGAAATGTACATAATCATATATAAATATTGTCATAATGATACTTAAATATTGTAATAAAAAATATTACATACATTAGTGTCATAAAAATACATATTTACGAGCTTTTATTTAGAATAACGTCTCATTTAAAACAATTACATCATACATCAATTACATGGTGCATTATGGGAATATATTATTACAATAGTAGATATTAATTATTATAACAATATTATGTTAACAATATTATGTTAACTAAATATATATATAATAATTATATATATGCCCTTACCAAACCTGTGAGGTTCAAGATACCACAGGCATTGGACATGGACCATAAATCAAGTTTAGCGTCAACCTATAGACAAAACAACATAGTTTTAATAATAAGCAGACTAATGTTTAAATTTAACATTAAAGCAAAATTATAATGAAACAAATTAGCATTTAGATGTAATTATTTAGATATAACATTAATACATAGATTTTGTTGAAAACGATTTTTATGTCAACTCGTGATGTGTTAAAACTCATATTTTCACTAATTCCGTCACCAAAATATGAATATGAGTCTATATTTTCACTGTGACCGTTCTACATTGTTATAACAAGGCAGAAAAAATGTGAATACCATTTATATTTTCACTGTGAGTCACGAGACATATTTGAGAGTGAAAATATGACTTTTCACTGAATATCACTTTTATGGTTTGTGTATATTGTTGTTGGCGTCATTGTGAAGAGAATAGTGAGCATATAGATTATTGCATGACTTCTAATATTGTTGAAATATGGGTAGTAGATTCCAATTTTGTTTGACTGTTACTAGTTGATTTCATGTTTATGACATCTTAGGGCTTGCTAATAAACATTGTGTAGTAGAGTTACGAGATGGAGGTGCACGTGGATTTTATCTGGCTCACGGGATGTCTTAAATATATAGATTGTGGCAGCCATCTTGATTTTACCTGGCGGCCATTTTGTTTTTAAATGTCTTTTTATTAAAGTACAAATTTGGTGACACATTGAATAATTTGGAAATACTTTTACAAGGTGAAATGTTTAAACAGAAAAACTAGCGATTTTAGGTGGCCATTTTGTTTTTCGATTTTAAGGGTCAAAAATTACAAATTCAGCTTGATATACTATTTTATCATAATCAGCACACCCAAAATAGATTAATAGGACTGGATACCAACTTTAACACAAAAATGCCCTAACCACCCTTTATAAATAAGCACTTTTTTTAAACATGGTCTAGTCTAGAAAGCAGAGTATAGACATTCAGTTTGTAGACATTATTTAGTGTTTGACCCATCCATTATTATGAAAGTGTTACATTGAATATTTATATTAAATACAAAAGTAAAGATGTAGACTAAGTTCGTTTCTTAGAATGTTACATTTAATAATAATAATAAACAATATATATAGTAGAGAGAACAAAATCATTGAGTGCCCTAAGCAAATGTAATGTCATTGGTTACAATTAACTGTCACTCTCTTGGTATGAAACATATACTAGTAAGTGGCACTAATTAACCTTGATAGTCTGTATCTAATTACAGTCAACGATGTCCAATAGATCTCCATAGTGATTAATGAATTTGGCTTACAACCAGAAAGTACAGACATACATTTCAATAGACAGTATCAACATTAAATGTTACGGTTCATAATCATGGACTGTGACAAAATGAAGCCACGTACTTATCACATTACTTTTTAAATGTTACATGGGCTTTCTCATCCACATTTCTAGTCACCATTTTTAATTTAAAAGATGACAGTTATTTTAGTTTTGTTTTGGGAGTCGGTCGTAGTCAGATAACATATCTGCCTGAAGGGTGATGTTTTTTTTAGATCGAGCTTCTCATTCCAGTGAGGTGTCCACAACTGGTTTAACAAAGGTCATAATACGTGCTGTCATGTTAGAAGCCAGTATAAAATAGTCCTTGCCACTAATAGAAAAGTGTAGCTCATGTGACGGTATACGGTTTCCTCTGAAGATCGTGATTTGCAAATATTGTATTTTTGACAACCAATAAGTTTTTTGTTCTCATGAATATTTCAGGCTTTTTCTGCTATAATTTCTGTTATTTTCAAGTAAACATTATACTAAATTAGTTTTTTTTATGATCTATGTTAAAATCGTTTAAAGGCATAGTCCCACGTAATTTAAGGGGCTAATTGTCTAAATATTGATTAAGAACGAAACTTACATTCGTTTGGGTTACTAGATCTCGCTTTCATAACACACAATACGGTTTAACTGAACTATGGTAGAGGGAATTACATGTCGAGTCGATCGATTTTTTTTCACATTTCATATTTTCAAATTTCAAGATCGGAACTACTCGTATTTTTTCGGTGAAACCATTTCTGCCGATGGAATGTTCCAATAGAACGGCTTACGTTCCGAACGAATTCGTCTCAACTCAGAATTGACCAAGCATACGATTCAAGATGGAAGAATCCTTGTTATATTTTGACGTTTAACTTTGTCTCCAATGTTGCGTGTTATTAAAATAGTCTTGTATGCAATTATTAATGTACATGTCTAATATACAATTATTAAAAAGAATCGTATGATCGAATTGTTCCCTGTCAAAATTATAAAAAGACCCCTTGCTGATAATAGAAAAGGGTAGTACATGTGGCAGTAAAGGGTCACCTCTGAAGATCGTGATTTCTTTTGTTTTCATGTAAACATACTCAGATGGGCATAATAATTATTAGTTTTTTTATGACCCATGTCATTAAAATGTTACGTTTATTTAATATCCTTAATCAGGCCTGGAAATAAGTAGCTGGTCACAGACATTATTCGGCACAAATCTGCCTTTTTGGAAGATCCGACTGTCACAAATTTCAATTAATTTTGTCAGTCATTTTGAGCGACACTCGTATTTTACCTTTTAGTGAAAATCAACAATTCTGTGTAAAATTAACTAAATGCAAACTGTGTGTAGTGCAGTAATTGGGCTAAATTATATAATAAAATACACACACTTTAAAAAGCAATCTATATATAAATTATGTATATTAAATGGTGTGGCAGGAAACATTTCTTTAATTGACATGTAACATTTTGATCAGCATAGTAAAACTCATTATTACCAGGTCTATGTATACCACTAATGTTTTGCATTGATATTTTTTAGTTCCAGACCAGCCTGAGAGACAAAGTTCAATGGTTGTTAGTCTATCAGCTACTTTTTCCATACTATTGCTTTTGATTGCAATAGCTGCTGCTTTTATGTTATTGTAAGTCTACAATACAGTGATTAATGATATTATAGTGTGTCCAGTAATTTAATAAATGTCAGTAATAAAGCAAAGAAATACAATTACATTCTTAAAAAAAAAAAAAAAAAAAACAACAACAAAAACCGCAATATATTTCTTCAGTTAAGAGTTCTCATATAACGTTTTATTATACGATTTTGTGACTGCCATTTTAGTTATTTTGAATTTAAAAATTATTTCAAACAAATAAAATTATCTGGAAAACCACGTCGTTTTGAGAAATGAATTCTGTTTTAACACAGAATCCTATATAATAGATCAGCCAATGTCTGTTTGTAGCGTTACTATAGATTGCATCAAAAGATGGCTAAATTGTGTATAGGGGTTGCAGTTCCAATCTTAGGCTTGGGTCAAACCCTTACAAAGTGCATTGACAAAGCCTAGTATTTAACAGCGGTCAGGTGAAATGTATAACTTTTGCCAATTAACAATTCAACGAGTTATGGGTCGATGATTCTAGAAGACTGGGAGTGCTAGTGGTTGAGTTTGCCATAGGAATTGTCTATATGGATGCCTCCGTCTGATAGATGCAGCTGAATGACCTGTCTAAGGTTACAGAAGTGTTCAACACACCACTTTGGCCTTTTGTTCAGCTAGCCCGATCTAATCAGTCCACTAGTCAAGCCAAAATCAAAAGCCAACCTTTATTTGTCATGTGGCATGAACAAAACAAAAGTTAGAATACTATGTGAATTTGTTGCTCTTTAAGCGGTGGTTAGGGTCATTTGAGTGATTTATTGTTTTAAATGCCCAAGTGCTTCAATCTTCACCTATGTATCTCTAGCTTCATTGTATGCTGATTATCTGCAGCATCATGTCCTCTTGTTGAACTCAGTCGCATGAAAGCAAAACTACCATCTCTTATGATGAGACCGTGAAAAGGATCCGTACCGAGGTTTCAGATTCTTGATATTCTGATCAAAAATCATTGAAGAAATCTAATCTTATGTCTTCAGATAACTGACCAAGGTTTCTTGTAATCAGTTCAATGTGGCCTTGAAAGTTTTATCGTTTATTAAACGAAAGATGCTCGTTGGTTTAGCTAGCAAGCCAATAAAATGTGAAAACTTATAAATTATTCATTATTGATTGAACTCCAAGGGTCTTCTCAAGTCAACCATTGTGGCTTTTATTTTATTTTTGCAATCCCAGCATGACCGTTACACCACATTCTTCCTTAAATATATCTAGAGGAGTAATTCAGTATCGTGATTTAGAAGGTGTTAGTGATCACAATATTTGTGAAACAATATCATCACGGAATGTTGCTGCCATCAAGAGGATAAATATTCACCGCAGAGTATATTTTATTCCAACGAACAGTTTGGTCGTAACATTTAGTAAACCTACACTTCCTACTCAATGGAGGCCAGATACTTAAATATACCTGTTGGAACTGTTTGTACCCAATCTGTTATAGTATTAAATAAAACAGTTGCCTAGAGTGCAGTATATTTAAATGCTAATGTGTTCAATATTATACATTTTAATCCTACAGATCTTCAATATCCCATTGACACATCTTACTCTTTTTATTCTTATTATATGGGAGGTTTAATGGTCATTAAGCTATGTGCGAATACAAGGATTTTAATATAGAAGTTAAACAATTTGATGATTTAGTTCTCAAAAATAATAGTTTATTTAATGATAACTCCAACATATTTTCTTCCTGCAATTGGCTCTTTCGTTGATCTATGCCTTTGTAGTTGATTACTCGTGAAATGTTTGTTCAGACACTTGTAGAAATGACCACTTTCCTGTTACACTTGAGTTTGATAGACCACTATCACTTCAAAGGGTTCAGTGATGGATGTATCTGAAAGCAGACTGGGATCAATTTCAGTATCTGCAGCAATAGACTGCAATAAACTACCGTTACTGATGCTGATAATTCTAAGTCTTAGTTTACTTCCATTTTGAAAGACATTGCAGATAGAACAATACTTAAGACTTCGACAGTTTCAAATTGTTTAATGACGCAGTTAAACACGCTGTACAGGTGTGTAACAGGATCATTGACAGGTTCAAACGAGAACCAGGGATAACCTGAATCATTGTAAAATTGCCTGGGAAAAGGTATGCATTTAGTTATTCTCAATTAAGGAACTACGGGATGGTCTTCGAAGATCTCAGTATACTACAGTCGGTCCAGATGATATTCATTATCTACTTCTTAAACATTTACCTCAATCATCTGTTTTGGTTAATATTTTTTTTATACAATTTGGGTTTTTGGTGACGTTCCATCTGACGGTTTCGATTTTCTTTGAAATGAAGAAAGCCATCTATAAAATTATGCAGTTTTGCGAGATAAAGGTTTCCATTTAGATCATCAAGTGGAGTTGGATAACAATCCATTTCTATTTTTGTTGATGAAACCAGACGTTTATGGGTCACGTTTGACAGGAAACTTTATTTTAAACCACACTGAGAGCTTGTATGTTAATGTTCATTTAAAATATGTTAAAAGGATGTGTTTTTTTTTTTTTTAAATGCCCTAAATATTTTATTATAAGTAATTGATAATACAGAAATAGAAAACACACCGAAATGTTATGCTCCATCTGTATGCGTTTTGTGAGATCGAAACTTGACTAAGGTTTCATTGTGTATGGGTTTGTTCATAAGTCTTATTTGCAGATGCTCAATCCCATACACAACCAGAAGCATAGGCT
>JAULBS010022706.1:0-10645 GCA_032355785.1 Symmetromphalus regularis
CCATATGTATGACGTCCAACAGCCGATGATAAGATAAAAATCAATGTGCTCTAGAGGCGTCATTAAATAAAACAAACCTTACTTTACTTTTTTTCAGTAATGTTAAGAAAGAGATATTATGAACTAACTAATTGTCTTTTCTTTTGGCCAGCTGCGAGTGCGTGCCTATGACAGTGCTAATCCTGAAGCCTTCACAGAAGAGGATATTACTATCAATATACTCAGAAATGTAAACATTCCTGCATTCAAAGCTTCAACATTCTCTGCGCGGATCTCTGCGGCCATGTTCATTGGAAGTTCCATCATGCAGGTCACAGCTTCAGATGCCGATAACGTGGGTCATACTTATTGCTAAGATATCTCAAAATAGTAAAATCTGTAAATTTATCTGTCATGTGAAATCATTCCCAGCAGTTATTTTTATATGACTTTGCCATTTTTTCACTACTCCTCTACAATTGAATAACAAAAATTTAAAATTTAGATTAACATTTTGTTGATTTATAGAAAAAACTGTAAAATCACCTATCACGTGGAACCATTCCAGAGAGTCAGTTTGATATATTATAAGTTTTCACTGTCCACATTACAATTAAATACTAAAAATTAAAACTAAAATTATTTTTCTGGGACGAGAATTCACTGAATTTCGGGGATTGATTTTGACACTTGTCGATATTATTCCAAATCTTTGAATAATTGAGAAAATAAAGTGGTTGGTAGGTAGATCTTGCAGAAGGCTCACAGCTTATTACTCATATGTAACATGTAGTCCTATATATCTGATTGTAATGCTATACACTCGCTCACAATAAATTAGAATTGTAGTGTTTTTATATATTTTTAGCTATTTTTGAATATTATTAATTGTTTATTCATTAGGATCGTTTGACTTATTCAATAACAAGTGACCAGCGATGTCAGTCTGCCATGTATATGGCTGGAGATAGCGGCATCATCTATTTAAGAGAATCCATCTTGAAAACTGCAGACTCTGCTTTTACTGTGAGTATGAATATGAAATAAAAACAGTGCCGGATATGTGAATTCTACTAACAGCATTTTACAATACAATAAAATCCTCTTAATTGTATAGGAATGGTGCACAAATATTTTATGCAATAAACAAGATTATTTAGGAAAATCAATAAAAGATATATATAAGATTTTTAAGCTGGATGATAATTGATATAATAAAAATAAAAATATTTGTTTTGATTTGTTTTGCCTTGTAGAAAATCATTGATGGGTTATATTTTCAGACAATAAAAATAAATAAGTGTTTGAAGACAACATATGTCAATTCCTAAAACTAAGTTTTTCAAATTATATTCTATCCTGAAAATATCATTGCTTTTATCATGTGGTACATGTAGTTTAGAAAACATTAAAATGGGCTAGAACATAATTTTTATTTCTTTTCTATCAATCTGCATTCCATTGGATCTGTAATACAAAATATTAAATAAAAGATATTACAATTAACCATTTACTGTACATGCTATAGCCAAAACATATCAATATACTGAAGATCCGTTGAACTAATAATTAATACCTTGTTACTATTTATCCAACATCTGAACTTTGTAATTGTTAGCATTCTTGTTATTATATTTAATGTTATTTTTTTGCTGTGCAGTAACATTTTCATATTGTAACAGATAATCATAATGGACGTTTTTGCTGTTAACTTTAATATTTAATTTTTTGCTATGCAAGATTACAGCTAATCATAATGGGCATTTTTGTTAACTTTTAATATATGTATATATATTTTTTGCACAGTTACAGCTAATCATAATGGCAATTTTGTTATTGACATAGTATTTTAATTTTGTTTGTTTGTGTGTACACAGTTAAAGCTAATCATAATGTCCAAAATTATTGTTATTAACTTCATTTTTTTTTTTGCAGTGCACAATTACAGCTAATGATAATGGGTACCCACATGCAAACATTGCATCTGCAACTGTGTTAATTGGTGTAGATCGTGACACAGAACGGCCAATATTTACCAATAATGGCGAGTACTCCATAGTCGTCCAGGAAAATGTTGAAATTGGTCAGTCTATCTTCAAGGTGTCAGCTTTCAGGAATGGCTTAGTGGTAAGATCCAGTGTTGTATTTCTGAAATTTGAGTTGATGCCCATGACTTTAAAAAATGCATTGTTGGGAATTTCCAATTTTGCTTAAAAAAAATTAAGCTTTACCAGAATTATGTAATAAATAACAGACTTTGGGGAATGATGCCAGAATATAACAACATAGACGATTGCTTGATTATTTAACAACCCCCTCAGAACAAAAATAAATATTGGATGTTTGGGGAGGGGGTTCTAACAATATGGGTGACAAGAATCTCTTGTTATCTTGCATTGATTTATAATATATTATTTACATATGTAAGTTTTTAAAGCCTAGAAATTATTTCTTGACAATAAATGTTTATTTGCTTTTATTTTAAAAGTTTTTTTTTTTATTTACATAAGAATACAGTTTATATAAAATTATTATTTCTGAATTTAATAAATATTTATGTTGTAAAAGTGCTGATATTGCAATATGCACAGCATGTTTTGTGGAATTATTAAAGAATTAATATTTGTGTTTCAGGGTCGGATTTTCTATAAAATGGATGGAGATTACCCAGCGCCTAGTTTCTTTGATATTAACAATGTCACTGGTGATGTTCGAGTTAAACAGGATCTCAGACTTGACAGTTTGCAGCTTGGATCTTACACAGTAATCCACATTTTTTCATTGCTGCATTGTTAATGGGCTAATTGTCATGTTATAAGTATGCCCGGAAATAATTATTTTTGCATAGCCTGTCAAAATGTAATTATCAATTTATGCTGGTCATTAAGAAAAATGTTACCGTCATAATTTAATATGTACAGTTTTAAAATATGTATTATACAACTGTATAGCATATTTTACATTATTTAATTCAACCTAATTTCTAAAATACTAGTATTTAAAATCTATAGGAAGTTTATTTTATATAGAAATGTTGATTTTCCCATTTCATATCTTATTCAGCTTACATAATTTGTATTTATTTTCAGTTGAAAGTGAAGGTATATGATACAGAAGTGCCCTATCTACAGTCCACAGCTAAAGTTTACATCACAATTCTTCGCAATCTGAATGGTCCAGTCTTCTCACCGGCTCTTTATAGAGTTACTGTTCATGAGAATACCGCTGTAGGAACCTACATTCAAAAATTGAATGTTTCCGATACTGATGGTGTAAGTTATCGATATTATCTCATTTTGTTATTTTTAGATAACATGTAAGTTATGCTTAACTATAATCTATATTTAAATTTTAGTTTTTTTGGGTTTGTTTTGTTTAACAACATCACTAGAGCACATTGATTTAACAATCATTGGCTATTGCATGTAAAACATTTAGTTATTTTGACACGTAGTCATGTGTAAGCCAGCCTCCAGTGGGGTTGAATCACTGTCGTCAGCTTGAGAGTCTGACTTTCTACCACTGGACCCCAAGTGCTCACATATTTAAATTTGATGAATATAAGAATAGAAGTATATTTTATGAAATATTCGTAATTTGATTATTAAAATCCCCACTTCTAAATATATTACAAATTTTTTAATAAAATATTTTCTCAAAACTTGGATGTAAAAAAAATGCAATGTTTTAATATGTTAAATGTATTTAAATGCTATGTTTTCAGAATCTGGTTGAATGTTCTTTGTCTGGTATGACTAATAATTTCTTCCATATTGACCCATCAACATGCTTGATAAGCATACAAGAACCTCTTGTCAATGATACCAAGAGAGCCACAGAATACTCAGTAAGTATTTAACGTTATTATATATATATTTAATGACAACCCTACCACAAAAAATATAAATCAGTTATGGGATTCAAACTACAGTATAACCTCGATTTACCGCCTACTGTTGTACCAGTGTGATTTTGGCGTTATATCGAGTTGGCGTTAAAGTAAGGGTGCAGAGGATGCGCCACCAAACATTACTGTCACGTGATCATCAGAGTGGCTTTTTATCTTGTCCCGCTACTTCTTTGAACTGCAGAATCACTGCAATGACCACTAACTAACACAGTGGTGTTGTCAATCATTAGACAATAACAAAAGTAACAACTCCTGATGAGCTTAATTAAGCCAATATACTCATGTCGAGTCGCTTGATTACAGCTAATTGAAGTATTGGCGATATAGTCGAGGGGACTGTAACATATAAAATGCGTTTTGTTCAAAAGAATGTTTGGCGGATGGCGGATTGCAATATAATTCTCCGACTCTTTAACATCAAAATTTATTTTTTGTATCGTATAAATTAGGGTGGTGGGGGGGGGGGGGGCACCTGGAACCGCTACTGGTTTACATATTAATATTCCTCAGAATTGTCGATTTTGTAATTCATATGCTAGAAAATCGTATATCACGTTATGTAAATAATAATAACAAAAAATGCCATAATGATTACAAAACTTTTAATGCACTTTGAAACAGCTCTTAATATAGCCTAAAATCATAATTAATAATGGATAAGATCAGCGAAAGAAACTAGCGCCTTGAGCGAGTATAATTCGCTGAATACTAGTAAAATTTAAATGATGTAAGTTCCCTGGGCTAGTATATATTCTAGTCATAAAAACATGGCTTTCCAGAGACCAACCATTAAATATATTCTTTCTACGCTATGTGCATGTATAGTCAATGAACAGCCTTTTAGTAAGGTTTATTATTTTCTAAATACGTCACAAATTCTGCGTATTCGTCAGTCATACGATTCCATGCAATAATCAGTCCTCCCTGAATTCCGCGTCAAAATTTATTAAATTCCGCGGTAAAATTATCTATATTCTGCGGAAGGAATTGTGAAATTCCGCGGCAAATTCTGCAACATAAAAATTGAAAATAATATTTACAAATTTATACTCTTTTTTTTTTAAAAGTTAGTTCCAATTTAAATTACCATGATATCACCAGGGTTCTTTTTTAAAATGATAATCATAATACAGTTAACATTGTTCTCTAAAATAACCCCGTTTCGCCACTCTCAAATGTGTTTAAAAAATAAAATAACTATATATATTTAAAAATTTATAATAAATAACAAACCATTAACAGACTTTGGGTAAACAAAGTATAGTACTAGATATTTATATTAAGACACTGTAAAACCAATAAGAAAAAACCTACAAATGTAGAAATTGTTTATCTACTGAAATCTCAACAAAACAAGAAGCACGTCTGTTTGTAAACAAAACAAGTCACGTGAATAGTGGGTTGGCGACGACACGATCATAAATTGGCAATCATTAACTAATCTGTATTATTGCATGAGTTAACAACCGTCTAAAACTTGCTAAAATAGAATAAAATTAATATTGTATACCTTACTGTCAAATATACATGGTTTTGATAGTAAACCAAATTAGAGGGAACTGATCGATTTTGTCAACATCTCCATCTCGGCATTCTCGCGAACTGCGAAGCGAATATAGTTGTTTTTTCCGCGGCTAAAAACAAATACTTCTCTGCAATAGATTGTTTCCAAAACTTGGCCAATATGTACATAAATATACATTAAAGATGTGTATAAAGTTATAAAAGTGTCATATCCTTATCTTCAAGAACAATTTTGATGCTGAAAATAACGCTCGACTTCTAAACTTCTCAACTTTCTTAATTGTTGTCCAATGTCAACAATTCGAAAACGAGGTAGCAGGGAGACACATGAACTACGTCATCAGTATGATAAAGCTGGGGAATCCCTAAAAATAGACCGATGACACTGCAGAAAACGGGTCGACCCTCTACCAGAAGCTCTCCAAAGCGAAACAATGTTTTCGGACGAAGCGATCGCCGCGAGTAATGGAAGTTTGTCACGTACTTAAATTAAACCTTATTACTCACAAATCCTCATTCAGAAAGGTTAACTGTGCTTTAGATGCCAAGAAATCACTTTTCAGTTCACATACTTTTTAAAAATTATTTACCTGGCTGACCTAAACAGTGCTTTAGTCGAAATTTGATTTACCAAGATTGCACTCCTACTTATTATTTTCAAAATCAATCCTACAGGATTAAATATATGTGTATGCTTTGGATTCTAAGTCAAAGTGAAAGCATGAAATTGTTTGTTATACAACACACTCAAGAGTTCCTGTCATATATATTGAGAGCTCCATAACCAACACTAACAGAAGTAACTTTTATTTCTGGCCCACACGGGAGTCAATTTTGTAGCAGTACATTATGGAGGATAGAGCACACGTAGTATCAGACACGTGGCTGGTAGGTACTGAGATCGAATCTTAGTCGAGACATGGGATTTTTAATATCAGTATTGGCTCCAAACCAGAGTGAGTGCTCGGCAAGACTCATTGAGTAGGTATATATCACTTACACCGACCAGTGGTCCACATCTGGTTTATAAAAAGGTTGTGGTATGTGCTATCCTGTATGTGGGATTATGCATTTAAAAGATCCCTTGCTGCTTATCGATAAGAATAGCAGTATTAGCGTGGCTGCAGGATTTGTCTCTTCTACTAAAATTAACTTATTCTGGACAGACAGCACAGGAAGCCGAGTAGTGTGTCCAGGACAGCGTGCTTGAAATTTAATTGGATATGATCATAAAATTAAATGCAAGCAACCAACCGACTATAGTCATTGTGATTTGTGGTTTAAGAAGGGGAGAAATGTTTAAAAATCGGTAGATCTCAGAATAAAATGGATACGCCAGGTATTCACCTAGCTGCCGTGTGAGTATTTCTACAAGTTCATCCTTGTTCAAAATACGTGTATTTCATTTTGTCAAGCCAACTTTCGAGTAAACCCTTACAAGTGATCAATCAACTGATGACCCGTGGTCAAGACACTGAGAACAAGGTCATGACAAGAGTGCAACAACATGGCGGCCGTATGGACACGCTGAGCGTGACTGTAACTTTAATCTACCCTTTCTTTGAAAGAAAACACCAGGGATTCCACACCGGTTATCCCGGCCTCTACAAGCCGTCTACAGCACGCTACGGATCACACCAAATTACGTTTTCTCCCGGACTTTGCCGACACTGATGAACGATGCGGTGTCACTGTCGCCTTTCACTAATGGCGACTGGTCATCGGTCGCTGGTCCGGGGAGCCAACCCATATTCTTCTGTTGTACACTCCCTCCCATCATCATATGATTTACGACTTCTAGCGAGGAAATTAAGAAAATCAATTTTATTCAAATCAGAGGAAATGCTATTGTGTTCATGCGTCTAAGGGTTATTTCGTGGTTATAGATGTGATTTCTTTCTCGGCTGAAGGCAATTTTAAAGAAGAGAAATGAGCAGATTCGTTAAAAAGAATAGCAATCTGCATATTTATTATTGATGAAATGCGAAAAACTACAAGACGCAAATGGCCATATCGATGTCTGACGTTTGCAACCGGAAGTTGAGGACTATCTAGAAATAGCTTTCTACATGGCTAATCTTAGTTTTATTATAAGCGGCTACAGCTAGAAAGCAAATTGATCACAAGAAAGGGGTTTGGATATCTAATAGATGCAAGTCATTTATAACCTTTCTCAACTCAGTAAAGATCATTACAGTACACTCGATAGAACTTTTATTTCCACGAATCAATTTTAGAAAGTAATATAATAGGATTATTGGATTTTTTTTTTGTTGAAATATTCCTTGTAAAAGGAATTCTGAAAGTTCAGCAATTCAATAATTTTCCTCTCTAATACAGATACATAATAGAAAAAGATTTAAAAAAAGAAGTTTTAAAAACATCTCGGTGCGTGTTATAACTCAAACTGTAGAATCTCCGCCTGTGAAGCTGTCGGTCGTCGGATCGATCTTCCCCAGTGGACCGACCCATTTGCAGTTTGTGCCACTCTTCGTTCCAACCAGTGGTCCACAACTGGTTCATCAAACACCGTGGTAAGCGCTGTCATGTCTGTGGGACTGCAAATAAATGACCCCTTGTTGCTTATTGTAAAGAGTAGCCTATGTGGCAGCACCGGATTTCCTTTAAATAAATATGTCGGAATGAACATATGATTGACGTCCAAAAGCCGATAAGATTTTTTTTTTAAATGTGCTTTAGAGGCGTCGTTAAATAAAACAAAGTTTTCTGTTACCTTCGGACTAATCTTACATAATCTGACCTATTTTCACTTTTGGTGTAGTACATAATTATGTTAATTAGATATATAGCACTGATTCATTTGCTAATGACTGTGTCAGATAATCATATGTATATGTAAAACAAATGATAAAATTGTAAATGTTGCTGAGATCTGACTGATAAAGTCTATTTTCTATCTTAATTTTTATCCTTAAGATAAATCCGACTAGGCCACAATGATTGTGTAATATTTATCAAATAGGATATAATAGACAACCTTCAGCCTCCGAAGCCATATTTTTTCTCTGTTTATGCACAAAATGCGATATTTCAAGTTATTGGTTTAAAGATCAAAGGGAAACCAACGTCTGATCAAAGACCCGAGGCCTAAAAGTATGAATCACGCAGGCATGTTGAATTATGATCAAAGTTTGCTCGTCCGAGGGAGATATAGCAGCAAAACACGAACTGCCTAAGGAACGAGTCAGTTTCTGTTTTATGTACATTTCCTGAACATACTCCTTTTGATAGGTGTCACTTTCAAATACATGTCAGTTTCCTTTTGCGAACTCAGTGACCGTATACCATATATTTGTATTGTCGTGGGAGGGAATGTGGCACGTACGTGGGTTGGTTGGTTGGTTGGTTGATTTGGTTGGTTAGCTGCTTGTTTGGTTTGTTCGTTCATTCATTAGTTTATTCGTTGGTTGGTTGGTTGGTTGGTTGGTTGGTTGGTTGGTTGGTTGGTGGATAGTTGGATGGAGGGATGGATGGATAAATGGTTGGTTGGTTGGTTGGTTGGTTGGATGGATGGATGGATGGATGGATGGATGGATGGATGGATGGATGGATGGCTGGTTGGTTGGTTGGCTGGCTGGCTGGCTGGCTGGCTGGCTGGCTGGCTGGCTGGCTGATTGGTTGGTTGGTTTGTTGGTTTAATCTTCGTTCGTTAATTGATTGGTTTAACTTATTTTCGTGATTGTGTTCATTTATGATTCAAGCTCACTGTCGTGAGCACAGTTCGGCTCATTTAATATTAATATGATATGCTATCCCACAAACAGGACACCACATACTACAGCATTTTATAAACTATTTGTGGGCGGTGCAAGTGGCATACACCTACCCACTGAGCCTTGCGGAGCACTAACTCAGTATACAATCATTACGACCATACCTGCTGTGGTTTGCGGTAAACTTAATGCACTTTTTGACAATTAAAAAAGGTCCGTAAATATACACGTAGTTCTAAAAATAGCTTCAGCTGAGTCATGTGGGCGTTCCGGAAAGTACCGAATCTCTTGAGAGAAAGTAAAGAATTGTTAAGATCGCGGTAAAACTCTCGAGCACACCTGCGCGGAGAATCGGCGCATCTTAACTGAAATATGACAATACTTCTGGGAACGAACAGGGACGACTGTCTTAGATTGTGTCCACCCCGGACAAACGGTGCTCCAACTTGACGGAAACACGTCTCTTGGGGTTCAAGTTTCGTTCTCATTCACGTCTGGCGTAAGACGAAATCTGGCCTGCCATGTTCCGTCTTGCCGCACTACACAGATGATGACTGTCACGGGTAATGTCGCTCGACCCCGTCCTGGCCTCAGCGTACTCCTAGACCCCGCCAGAACTCGTCCTTTTGTCACGGAGAGTTCGTCCTTTTGTCATAGACAGTGGTCTCCCATCCATATAATATTATGTATATATATATATACTATAAACCTAAAAACTGCTTCTCCTAAAACCACCTTAAAAATAACAGTTCATAAAAATAGTCCACCTTTTCTAAGTTAAAAGTAACGTAATTAGGAGAATTTTAAACAATGGTAGGCTTGTATGCCAGTTAGGCATAAAATGAGAACTATATACACTGAAACGTTATTTTTCGAGTGGAAGGATGTGGAAATAAACAGTTTCCCCCCAGTTCTGTTCACCTATCAGATTTGGAACCCCCCTTTCAGAAATCCTGCATCTGCGCCTGATATATATTGATCTTCTTTAGTTGCACACTAACCTAAAAAGGGATTCCTATGTTTATTTTGCGTGGGGCTGGAATTAGCTGAGATATATATGCATGACATTTCCTTGACCAAGACCAGGAGGCAGTTTGTTAACTTTTTATTATGACTCTTCTCTTCTTTCATGACAATAAATCTGATTTGAGCGCGATCTACTTCAGTCGTACGCCCTGTTTCTAAGCTTTCCAGATCCACATCAGTCGTACGCCCTATCTCTATACTAAGTCCAGATCCACTTCAGGTGTACGCCCTGTCTCTAAGTCTAGACACGCCAGGCGTACCCCCTATCTCTAAGTCTAGATCCACGTCAGTCGTAAGCCTTATCTCTGTCTAGATCCAAGTCAGTCGTATGCCTTATATCTAAGTCAAGATCCACGTCAGTCGTACACCCTATCTCTAAGTATAGATCCACGTCAGTCGTACGCCCTATCTCTAAGTCTAGATCCACGTCAGACGTACCCCCGATCTCTAAGTCTAGATCCACGTCAGTCGT
>JAULBS010022717.1:0-10644 GCA_032355785.1 Symmetromphalus regularis
CACAGGAACCTGAGTTGTGTGTCCAGGACAGCGTGCTTGAACCTTAATTGGATATAAGCACGAAAATAAATACAACCGCCAAATGTTTAACATGAAGTGATTAAAAAAAATCACTGTATTGTAGTGAGGATTCTAAGCAAAAATAACCAAAAGTAGTATAAAGCTAGTCTACCATGCAGTGTGGGGCTGGTTTCAAAGGTCCCATTTTCATCTTAGATTTCAATCATTTATTAGAAAATGTTTCCAATTTTGGTATATATTTTTTCTTAACTTTATGAAATGTTTTGGATCTTCATTAATTGCTGTAATGGTTTCAGCACTCAAAATGTGTGCTTTCAATCAGCAGTGCTATCATAAAATCTTCCATAAAATTGGTTTGTGGCAGTATTTTACTGACATCACAAAAATATAAATATCTTATGCAATATGCTCATTTAAAAAAGCCTTGACATTATAGCAAAACAATTTAGTAATGACATTAAGGTACCACTGTAATATTCCCAGAATTACAAGATTGTGGTTATTAGATTAGTACAGGTGAAATGAATTAAGTTAACATCGTAATAACATTATGTATTGATTGTATTGTCAAGAATAAGCAGATCATTATTTAAAAAATCAATCTAACCCAGCTTTCTGTATAAATGTATAAATCCAGTTCAGACAGAATCTTCTTTATTGAATTATTACATTGCAATGTCCTATAAACTAATGTCATCAGAGTGCAAATAACCATTATATATACACACATTGTTTTCTTTAATTATTAAAAGAAAAATAATTATTGACCCGGATATTTTGATTTCAAAGTAGCATTTGTCTTTTTCTTTAAATAAATTATTTTTTTACAGATTGCAGATCAGGTTTCAGATAGTTCAGATGATTTCTTGAAACTGTCAGAAGATGTTGGAGAGCCAACAGCAAACGTAAAAGAACAAGATGCATGTAACACAGGTAAAGTATTAGTGTTAGTATATATAATTATATGATTATTAAAAGTAATGAAATAGACTCGAGCAGTGTTCATAATAACTTGTAATTTGATGTTTTTTGCAGAAGTTCATTCTGAACCACCAGCCTCTCCTCTTTCAAATGACCAAAACTTCTTTCTCATAACAAAATAGCAGTATTTATTATTAGGTATGAAATATACTGGAGCAGTGTACTGGATTTGTTTTGCAGGTCATCAAACATGGATCCAAACCTTTGTGTCTTACCTCCAGATTGCAGTATTTATTATTAATACTAGTCATGAAATAGACTGGAAGATTGTTAGTATCTTATTATGTGATGTATTTGTTTTCAGGTCATGAAAATGAACTACCAATTTCGTCTCTTCGAAATCTTCCTGTCCTATCTTCAGATAGCAGCATCAGTCACAACATTGACTGGAGCAGTGTGGATGATGAAACTTCGTCCACAAGCTCATCAGGTGCTTCATCTAACAGTACTGATACCACATCCCATGGAGCTGCAGGAAATGCAGAAAATACTCTAGATGCTGAGCGAATGAAAGGTCCAGAGGGACCAGTTTGTTTCAGCCCAGATAGTCCAGAAGGTCTGAGATTGCAGGCACACATTGATGCACAGTCCAGATCACTTCCCACACTGCAGACCATTGCTATTATTCAGTTGTCAAAGAACTTAGATTTATCCAGTGACACAGGTATTATATCACCAGTATCAATTGTCAATAATGTTTAGTTTATACAATATATGTATAGGAGTTTGGCGGGATCTGTATCAATATACAAATTTCAGTTGTCATTAAAGTTGAATGAAATCACTCCTAAATAAATATTTTAAGCATACTGATTTCTGGTAGGTAATCTGAATACTAGACTAAGTTTTTTTTAAACAGTAGGAAAATGTCCATAATTGAGAACCCTAAGTGTCACAGAAAATTTAGATTGACAATATTTCCATGAGGGATTTTAAAGACATTGCCATTGAGAGTGACAGTAGTCCCCAGGGCTGGGTGCTGCATAGGGACCCTTGGTAACTTGAGTCTAATATATCTATTTTATATTAATGTTTTTGCAGGCTCTTGGGCATCCATGGGTTCCAAGGCAACTGCACCTGCTGATCCCCCCCACCCCCACCTCTCGGTGGGCCTGTTTAAAGCAAACTGACTTGTTGATGATACAGCACATAGAATAACGTTTTGAGTTCAAATAAGTGCAGACCTTATATCACCAACTAATGAATCAGGCAATAATGTTATAAGACTGACAGTATCATAAACAATTCACAGATATAATTTTAAGCATAATTTTCATGTTAACTACTTTTGATGAATTCTGAAACCTTGGTTATGAAGGCAGTCGGTCATTTCTATGGTGCTTATATTGTTAAAAACAATTACTGGTAAAAGAACTCAAAACCAGCACTACATGAATTATGAAATGATTTTCTTTTTCTCTTTCCGACCAGTATCTTTTGGTATGAAGAACCCCCTTTAAAACAAGTACATTGTATTAAAAAACAAGGGCCTCAGTAATATGGCTACTGTATTTAGATTTTCCATTAACACACTCTCTATTTTTACAGATTCTGATTTTATTCATTTGGATCAGAGTTTATCTGGGGATAGTTCAGATGGGGAAGAACTATTGCTTGCAGATGAACAGATGGAACAACATGAAGTGCCTCCTATTTCGAACCCTATGCCAATATCAATACAGAGATCGACGTCCTCAGTCAGTTCTCAATTCAGCTTTATGTCCCAGAGGGCAGGTAGGAAAATATGGTTTAAAAAGTTTTGTATTCTTGATATATTTAATCTGTCATGATGACATTAAACAGAAATGAGAGATTGGATAAAAGATCCTGAAAATTTTGCAGAGTCTTGACTAGACTTGCTAAAGTGTTACAGGTAAATTATGCCTCCATCACTAAGGTGTTCAAGCATAACTCATCAGGTTTGGAGGTCCTCGAAGAAGCCAGATGTTCCATCCCTGGTGAGTTACTATAATGTAAAAAAGGTTACTTTTCAGTTTAAAAAATTGTTTTCAAGTCTGTATTCAGACTAAGTGTATGTTTAGCAAAAAAAAATGATATTTTATTTTATAAAAAAAAGTTGTTGGAATAAATTTACTATGGGTCATAAGTACATGTAAAAAAACAAAAATTTAAAAATACATTTACTGCCATAATGGTTACTTAATACAATAGTTGAAAAGTAGATGACTGATTGTATTGTATACTTGCTAGGACATGAGCCGGTTGGGAGCAATGAATCTGATGATGACCCGGATGAACATGATGCAGACACAGAGTCTGTTGGCGAAGCTGACAATATTGACGACCGTATTGAAAGTGATCAGAGTCAGAGTGACGTTGGTGCTGCTGCACTACAGGATGATACGGATTGGTCCTTGGTGAATGACATCGGTGACATCCCTCTTGTCGCTGGTGATGTGCCTCGGCAGTATGTCCATAGACCAAACCGTGGTCTCAACTGGACTCTAGATGTTGTCGTCGTCCTGGTTATCTCAATAGCTATTGGTCTTGGTATCGGACATTCAATTGGTAGGTAGTTTTATTTCTCAGCCTACTAGGATGGGAAGGAATACCTTTCATAGGTAAATCTTGGGGACGGGTCTGTTGTCTGCCTTCCCCAACTGCCATTTGTTTTATCTACCAATTTTTTTATTCCAATTTTAATTTGGTCGTAATTAACTTTGACCTGCCTCTAATAGAAAAATGTTTGGACCTTCCATCCAGAATTTCTGCATGCACCCAAGCCTACCTCAATTTTCCTTACTTAACAATCACCGATAAATATGTGCATTATAAAATGAGGTGTTATATTCGGGTATTTTATTAACAGCTAGTTTTAAGGTATTACAAGGATCTTCAGATTCAGATTAGTTTTGCTAGTAGTTTGACTAATTTGATCTTTTTTGTTTTGATATAAAAAAATTATATTAAATGTTTTGTATAAATAACATATCACAAAGTTTCAAAAACATGTCTCATCCTTTTTTTTTTTCATTAGGTTTAGCAGTAACATCATATGTAATGAATCACGAATCATATCAAATTCGTCAAGTTGAATCGTGAATCATGAGCCATTAAAAAGACCAATCTTATGTCATGATTACCTCCTCTGTACAGTGTTGTGATTAAAAACTGGACAATCCATGTAGTTATTATAAGGGTAGAAAAGGGTTTTAAAAGATATTGTCATTATATTTACTTTAAAATAATATTAATACTTCTTTTGTGTTTTTAAGGATCCATGCGAGTTAACGAATTTCAAGAAAAGAAGTTGTATTTTCTACAGCAAGAACTGGCACTGTCGCAAGAAAAACAGGTTGAATTTGACAGTGTTCAACAAAAGCTACAGGTTACATTTTTATCAATCTGCTATTTAGATAATATATGTGATAAATTCTCTTTTAAAATGTTTAAATAGAATGTGACAAAGTCAGTAAAAAAAAAAAATCTTGATGATAAAAAGTGTAGCCTGTTTTGTGGCTTGAATTTCTTCTGTAGGTGATATGTCACAAATACAATGGTCAAGTTGTTTAAAGCAGGGTTAAGCTAACTATGGGTTAGTGGAATAATTTTCTTCTAAATACCTGTAGAACATGAAGAAATAGTTTTTATTACCCCAGTGGACACCCATAACATAATACACATTTGTTATTATTTTCATTGGGTCGCTTTGACTGTTATTACCAATAAACTTGTCTGTACTAAATATGACGTCATAATTTTGTTAAAGTGCAAATGACGTCACTAAAATTAGAAAAAGTACAACATAACATCATCCTTAATGTTATAGGATACCATTTCTTTAAACTGTTGCACAATTAGAAAGTTTAAAGAGTAGAACAATTAAAATTGTCTGTGTTAATAAATAGAATATCAAAACCATTACCATTTATTATCAGATTTATGTCCCTCATGAAATAATTTTCCTGTCACGAGCTCATAACAAAGAAAATTTATTTCATTTGGAACATTAATTTGATAATAAATGGCAACTCGTTTAATATCCTCCATTTATTTTACATAGAATACTTTTGAATATCTCAGGATATTGCCAATTGCCATTTAAAATATTATTTCATTTTCTATTGGCATCGCTTCTTAATTTGGTTTGAAAAAAATTTCTGAACCTCTGCTTAAGGTAACCAATGGTCAGTCCTTGACATTTGCAGCAGCAATTGGCAATGCTGTCGTAAAATCTGCCATATAATTGGTTTACAGAAGCATAGTACTGTGATTTCAAAAATATGAAAGAATGCTTATTTTCATGGAATTGAAATCCCAGTGCCATTGCAAAATGACTTAACAATGGTAATTAGTTACCATCTGAATTTCAAGATCAGACTATTTTAACAAATGGGCTCAAATGTTTTCGATATCTGATAGTCCTGATAAAATAATGTAGCTGTGTCTTTAAAATATTCTTTTCTTTCAAATATGTAATGACATAAAATTTTTTCGACATTTGACAAAATATATATGTTAATTTATTTGGTTTTGTTTTGACAAGTATATTTAACTTGTAGGATAGCATTGAGCAGAAAGACAAGTTGATATCTGATTTGAAATCTTGGCAGCAAGACATTCTACAAGGAAAGCAACAGGAGCTTAGTGCAATGAAAACTAGTTTTAATGAGGTGATTAATTTTATACTGTACTAAGCTAAGAAAGGAAGTCATATTTGTCAGCAGTATAACTGCCTATGGGTTATGAGTTTATTATTATTATAATTTTTTTTATTTTTTTTTATTGCTAATTCAGTTACTATTATTGAAATTTATGATTTTGTGACATACCATTAAGTCTGCATATTGAATTAAATAATGGTAGCTACTCCCCAGTTGTCCTTATTCAGTTTTTGCTGATTTAATACTATAATAATAGATCCGAATAACAAAACTGCTGTTATGTTAATATTGTGTCTGTGCACAAGGCAGAGATCAAGGGATGTGTAGGCAAAACAAGAGTTCCTTCAATCTGGAATTGTCAAAACTGATAACATTCATTGCCATTCTTCACATTTTTCCTGTTTGTCATTTCTCAGTCCCAATTTTGATGTAAATTTTTGAATATGATTGTAAATACAATTCCCAACTTTTTATTATATATAAATATAATTAGATGTATTAATTTTACTAAAATGCATACAGTATTATTAATATTTTAGTATTCTAAGTTTAGAAGTGAAACAGATTTTTTAAAATTTCTTTGTAAAATTGTGCTACATTGCCCAGTCAGAGATGGGCATAAAGTAAAATGTCTGAAATAAAGCCCTGTTCATATAATAATCTACAGCCTACAAAATTCATGGTGGCAGTTGACATTGCCATTTCTGAAATAAAGCCCTGTTCATATAATAATCTACAGCCTACAAAATTCATGGTGTCAGTTGCCATTGCCATTTCAGAAATAAAGCCTTGTTCAATTAATAATCTTCAGCCTTCAAAATTGCCATTGTAAAACCTACTGTAAAATTAGTTAGCTGCAGAACTGTCGTGAAATCACTCAAATAGGAATATTTTGTGAAATATTTTTGTCTTGAAATTATCACCATACTCACAGAGCAAGATGATTTAGTGAATGTAGTTAATTGCAGTCACATATCACTGTCTGAATTTCAAGACCTCAATCTACGTATTACATCATACTTGCAGGAAAAACAGAAGCTGCAAGATGAGAATGGAGAACTGAAATCTAAGTTACTGAAAGCAGAAAGTTCCAATGCCAGGTTACAAGAATCTGTGTCTGCTCAACAAAGGTGGGAGGATGAGCGACGCTTGTTAGTGGAACTTCACGACAAGAGAAACATGCTGGAATGGGAAAACTCTGACCTTAAAGTGCAGATTGGTAAATTTAGATATGGGTCTCATTCAGATGGTGAGAAGATTCAGACAGATGGTCAGCACTCGTTTGAAAAACAGGTACATTGTGGTAATGTCGATGGTGAAAATCTTGTGGTTGATCTGAAAGGTACGGTCAGTCGGTTGGAACTTGAGAATAGAGACCTGAGGGATGAGATTGTCCACCTTCAGTCCCAGTCACGCCATGCTACAGTGAACAGGAAGTTGGACACTGATGTTGATGATGTTACACAAGAAGGAACAGATAGAGAGAACTCTTCATGTCCACCACCTACTGCTAAAACAGGTAAGGGCTGGTGCAAGTATTATCTATTTAGAGGAGTGGTAAGCAGTTTTAATTTCCCACACATGTTTTACACTCAAATTTACTGCCCATTCATGACATAATCAGATGAAGTATAAAATAATGAAATGGCCACAGCATTATCACAATTTACAGTATTCTATTTGAATAGAGATATTAATTTAGCATTAAAATAGTTATACTGCTGAGGAGTCGTTCAAAAAATAATTTCTCAGGTTTTTACCTGGCTTTTATAAAAGAGAGGTCCCTGGGACTCGACCTGTTTCTTTTCTGATGATCCCATCCTAAAACCTAAGGGTCCACAATATAGTTGAGTTGCAGAAAACAGGTTTTGTATTAAGAAAAATATTTATTCTGTCTTAATTTTAACTTTTTTATATTAAATAAATGAATTCTTTTTTATGGCACTAAAATGTCCCAATAAACCCTCCATCCCACCCTCTATTGTTTATTCATGACTGAGTCTATTATATAACTAAAACAGTTTTGATATTTTTATGAGTCCCATAGGATGCAGTGTCTCTGATTTTAGAGGTCCAGATGATATTTCATTGCATCTTTTATGCAGGTTTTGCGAGTCCAGTAAATCCATGATTTCTAATTTTAAAATTCTACATAAGTAAACCAATATTCATGAAATATTTATTTTATATGCAAATTAACAAATATGTCCAGTTATATGCTCATCTTTCAAAATGTCTCTAAAAAAGGTCCTAGAATTTTAATTATTTCAACCGCATGTAAACTTTAATTTTGTGTGGTCTCTTTATGTTTGTTTGCCATACATGTATATGTTTTTGGTTTATAAAAATACATTGTTTTCACAGAATCAGAATCAACTTCTTCTTCCAACCAAGATGAGATTATAAAACAACTATCAGATGTTCTGGAACATGAACAGGCTCAATTAAAGAAGTGGCGCCACCTATATGAAGCTCAAAAGAACAATAACTCTCAGGTTAACATTCACAGTTGCCTTAATCTTTTTTCAGAACAATTAAATAGCTCTGTGAGCAAATATGTAAATTTATCATCCATTTTTTCAATTATAGGCAATGTAAGTTATTCTGTAGTTGAAAACGTTATGGAAGTAAAGGACCATTTGTTTAAAGAGGTTAAGGAAAATTACGAACGTGTGAAGAAAACCGTGTATGAAGAGTTTGCTTCAGAGACTGGTAACAAAGGTGGGGCAGGTAAAAAGTCTAAGAAAGGATCTGATCGTAAACGTTGGGTTGATACGGTTAATGAAGTCATTAATAAGACAAGAAGTTCAGTAGAAAATGTCAGCAGGCAGATACAGGATACATGGGTCCATGTAAAGAATTTATCGGAAAAATTCTGGAAGAAGTATGAGCCATCTTTTGTCGAAGTTGCAAATAAACTGACCAAGAATGTCGCAGACATGAGTAGGAAGTTGCAAGACAAAATAAAAAAGAAAGCTTCAAGATGGATGAGAAACCATTCTGAAAGAAAGGAAGAACAGAAAAGGAACACCCACTTTAAAAAAATGAAAACTGAACATAAAAAAGCAAAAGGTTCAAAATCATTTTCATCTGAACATGGTAAAAAGAAGGGATGGAGAAACGATTATGATCATATTCATAAGATGGAGAAGAACTTCTTAAAAGTTTTGGAGAAAACTTTCGGCATCAATACTGAGAAGCACCTGCATATGGATTCTGAAGATATTAACGAGATGTGCGACATGTTTACCAGGTTTCACAGCTCTTGGGGTGTTGATGATTGGCTCAGGGGAAGCAACAAGGCATGGTTTATCTGCCAGAGTGACTGGTGGCATGACAGACGTGATGGTATCAAGAGAAACCAGAGAGGTTGCAGACCACACATGCAGGATTGGCAATTAAAGTGGGAGCCATCGTTTTCTCATGGTCAGAATCAAAAGAGACATAAAAGTTGTAAACAATGTGCTAAATGTAAAAACAAGCATAAGAAGAAATGTTGTGGAAATTGTAATCAGAAACAAAAAAATAAACATAACTACAAACAGTATCGCAGAGAATACCAATATGATAATGATAATGATAACTATGAAGGACACCATTATTATCATGGTAACGAGCATCACTTCCAAGGAAATAAACACCATTACCATAGCAACAGGCATACTGACTATGAGGAAAATCCGCATCGCATTAATTATCAATTTGAGTTCTGGGATGATGACTTGGAGAATATTTACGATTATGATGATCCAGTCTTTTCGCAGATGAATGAGGATTTTCCTGAGAAAGCTAACGACACAGACTGGTACTGGGCATGGGGGAAAAACAGAGTGACACAGCATCATCAACAACACCAGTCTGACTGGATGTTTGATAGGGCAGCCAGCCGGGAAGAGCAGCGCAGTAGTATTCCACACAGCTCACAAGCAACTTTCGCAAAACCAATTGACCTCGACTTCCATTCAGCAAATATAGATCCAAAAACTGAATGGCTATTTTCACGAGCTGATGATAGAGATTATCAACGCACAAGACCGGAGACTTGGTATTTTGAAAGAGCTCGAAGTCGCATAAATTGCTATTTTAATTTCGACTGCTTTGACAATTAAAAGTATACACAAGCTATAAACATGATAACTGTATTACTTAATACCAAATTTATAATTATAAACAATCATTCAAATTACTAGAAGAAAATTAATTGATAGTAGAAATCATGTATTACTGAGTAGTAACCATATTAATTAAAGTTACTGTTTAATGACATTGAAAAGTATTTTCAATCAATTCTGCTTTTTGGATAGTTAAATCAAAAATTTCTTACAGTTTGTATTTTTGCAAATCCAATGTATTTCTCATTCTGATTTTTATAGTAACTTAAACTGAATACAATTGAGAAGGTAGGATCCTGTCCCCTATCACATGTTTTATGATGTCATGTTATTTGGATCCTAGTTTTAATAGGAACATCAGTCATCAAATCGTAATGTTGGCTATATGCGTTGGATCCATTCCTTTAAAGGTGTTATCAGGGCTAACTCTGCCACTCGCTAAATTCGCCAATGGCGAAATTTAAAAACATCTGGCGAAATTTAAAAACATCTGGCATATTTTAATGTAATCTGGCAAAATTATTCCTTTTAATAAAAGGCATTTAAAAGCAGAAAAAAGATGACTACAATTTTTGACATTTTTATAGATAATTTGGCAAAAGTTACTGTTGTGCCAGAGCTAGCCCTGGGTGTTATGCATACTTTGCATATATTGTTTGTAACTTAGCAGCCAGCCATTGTTGCTGTGTAATTCTGACAAAGATGAGAACATTGAATGATTGCTACTTATCGATGAGAGTAGCCGCATTTGTGTGGCAGTAGCATGTTTTTCTCTTCTACTAACACTAACCTCTGTCCTGGACAGATAGCACAGGAAGCTGAGCTGTGTGTCCAGGACAGCATGCTTGAACTGTAATTGGACATAAACACAAAAATGAAATGAATAAACCAGTCATTAGGGGATT
>JAULBS010022728.1:0-10644 GCA_032355785.1 Symmetromphalus regularis
TGATTGACGTCCAATAGCCGATGATAAGATAAAAATCAATGTGCTCTAGAGGCGTCGTTAAATAAAACAAACTTTATCAAATTGATAATTATTTTTTTATGTTTGTGAGCCTCAGTGATCCAGTGGTAGAACATTTGATTCTCAGGCTGAAGACCCATGGGACATTGGCTCACACTGACTACATATCAAAATAAGCAAATATCTGTCATCCAAACTGTTTTTTGTTTAACAACACCACTAGAGCACATTGATTTATTAATCATCATCTATTGGATGACAGACATTTGCTTAATAAATCAATGTGCTCTAGTGATGTTGTTAAACAAAACAAAACAGTTTTTTATGTTTTATATAATAAAAGATATAAATTTTGATTTTTTTCTGAATTCAGATTAGGATGTTTTACCTCAAATTGGGAATTAAAATACAACATGGCTATTGGGGAATAGTAAGAAATAGCGGGGAAGGGAGCAATATGCTGTAGGTGCAACCCTTAAATTTTTTTTAGTGGCATTCAAGAATGCTATGTAAACACTGCATTATAATTTCAAAAATGTGAAGTGTGCTTATTTTCATGAAATTGATGTTGCACTTCCATAGCAAATCAGTTTAGTGAAGTTGCAAATCAGTTTAGTGATGGTGATTAAGTGCTATCACAAATATGTGTGAATTTATAGGGTTGTAGGTAATAAAACACTTAATGTAAGTAAACATTCCTTTCCTCTGTTCTAAATAAAAGAAAATATATAACAAGATTGGTTGGTTGTATTTATTTTTGTGCTTATATCAAATTAAGTTTCGTGCTTATATCAAATTAAGTTTCAAGCATGCTGTCCTGGGCACACAACTCGGCTTCCTGCGCCATCTGTGCAGGACAGGACAGAGGTTAATATAAGTAAGAGAGACAAAACTCACTGCAGCTACTCTTATCGATAAGCAGCAAGCTGCAAGGAATCTTTTATATGCAGTATCTCACAGACAGAATACCACATACCATGACCTTTGATAAATCAGTTGTGGACCCTTGTTCGGTGTAAGTGGTATTCACCCACCCACTCAACTTTGCGGAGTTCTCACTCTGGGTTGGAGCTGATACCAATTAAAGATTAAAAATCCAATGCCTTAACTGAGATTTGATCCCAGCACCTACCAGCCATGAGTCCGATAGCTTAACCACAGTGTCAACAAACTAGTACATTAGTTATGTAATGATATTCTTAACTGATGGGTCACAAGAGATGTTAGATCCCAAACAGGGCCTCAGATCAATAGACTAAGCCTGGTTGGCATAGTATCCGACATGACGTTACTCATTAACAATTATTATTCCACATCTTCACAGTAGAGAAGAAAATGATGGAAACGGCTCTTTCGTTCTGGAATTTAAAACTTGAACTTTCACAGTTTCAACATGGAAGTGAAGTAGATGAAACTGTATTTTAACAGTCATTATGATTACTTTTATTGATTTTTAGCAACGGTTTCACATCATTTAGTATTTGCTGTTTGTTTCACCGCAGGGCACGAGCATCTTGGTTCTGCTAACAGCTGTGAAGAACCAGAGTAGCAATTAGCGATCCGACACACTGTTAATCAGTTTGTGCATCGTTAATTAATTCCGGTGAGTTGACTTTTGTTTTGTTTTAACAATATGTTCAATTTGTCCAAATTTCTAGAATGTATTAGATGTATGGTATTAGGATGTATGGATTATGAAAATTTCTAATAACATATGTAGTTGCTTGTTCCTTTTTAGGCTCTATTGGTTTTTTTCTAAAGATGTGTGTATATAGAGACAGAGGGAAAGAAAGATTCTAAAACATTGTATAGTAATATTAACCTAAAATGAAACAATACAACTGGATATCTATTTAAATGTGTCTGTTGTTAGTAATAATTATTAAGTTTTAACATGTCTGACATAGTATTATATGTAGAACTAATTAAACTATTATTTTTAGGAGATCAGGCAGTTACTGTTTGTAAAATAAAGATTTAAAAAAAATATTTATAACAAATTATCCTATTTGTTGGTGTTAATTGTGATCATGTCAGCAGAAATTTTTCTTATGTTAATAGTTATATATAATTTATATTTTTGTCTACTTGTTTATATTGCTTATATATATTGTTTATATGGTTTTAACATTAAAAAATAACCAGAAACACTTATTATTATGGATTTGTGAGAAAATGCAGTATTTGTTATTTATTTGAATAAAATATTCAAAATGTTAGTTTATTATTATTGTATAAATTGACTAATGTTTGGGTTATATTCCAGCTAAGATGACATCATGGGCTAAAAATAGATTTATATGATGTTAATTTAAAATAGGAATTTTTTAACTAGACCAGAATGAATATTTTACCAGAACTGACATAAAAAATTGACAAGAAGATTTAAAAATTAAAAAAATTTTTTTTTTCATTCTCAGTAAATTGCATATATTAACTTAAAGTTGATAACATAGTATAGTAAATGTTTGTTAAAACATGTTATTACCCCAGTAGGCACTCATAACTGGGAAATATTTTTCATACTAAATATGACATCATTATAATTTTGTAAAAGTGCAAATGACATTGCTAAAACTAGAAAAAGTTAACGTAACATCATCCATAATGTGATAGGATAGTATCTCTCTAAACTGTTGCACAATTAGAAAGTTTAAAGAATAGAATGATTAAAACTGTAAGGGTTAATAAATAGAATATCAAACTCATTACCATTTATTATCAAATGTATGTCCCTTGTGAAATAATTTTCATAATGAATGGTAACTCGTTTAATATCCTCTATATAATTACAGTTTATCATGTTCTTGTTACCTAATGTAACTAATTGTGAATGGTCATCATTAATGTTGAGTGGTATAGTGTCTGCCTGAGGTACCATTGAATCACTCCACTTAAACAGACCCATGTGGTTATTTTTGTACCAGCCAGTGGTCAACAACTGATATATCAAGATTGTGATGTGTTGTGTTGTCTTTGAGAAAGGACATATAAATATTTTGAAATTTATATCTTTCCATTTTTATTTTCAGAAAAGATGTCTTCTGTTAAGGTCGCAGTGAGGGTTCGTCCCTTTAACAATCGGGAGACATCCCGAGATTGTGAATGTATCATTAAGATGGATGGAAAAATGACGGGTATGTATATTTGTATATAATGTAATAGAGTATGAATAACAATACTTCACTGGTATATAAGCATAGTGTTGTCAAGAAAAGGGAAAGACGCTTGCCGATCCCTTTTCTTGTTACGAGCACTGATAAAGACTCAAGTTGCATTGTCAGTCATGCCTGTTATAAGTTACATGAACTGTACATTTTAAATAAAGTACATATACATTATATATAAAGTTCTTTTTATATAAAGTACATTGTATGTGAAGTTCATTTTATATAAAGTATACACTTAGTGCATCTGCAACTTGCACATTCTAAGGTGTCTGTCTGCCATTTTTTATCAGGATGTACACGTAAAAGTACCTCACATGATTAAATGACAAACTCCTATTGGAAGAACATCTTTGTTTGTGCTCTGTGTTTGGAATTGGAACAACTTTGGTGATCGATCATCAGTTTGCACAAACTAATCAATGATCACTTAATAAGCAAATGAGCATCTTTTTGTTTTGAATTTAAATCCCAAACAAAACAGTTATTGGAAAGCTTTTGAAAATAACATCAGTTTTGGAAGAAATAAGTGGGAGTGGACAGGATTATTTTAAGGGGAGTGGAGAGTGCAATAAAAAATCGCACCTTTAGGACTATATTTTCCTTGTATGTTGTACTTCAGTTTTGGAAGAAATAAGTGGGAGTGGACAGGATTATTTTAAGGGGAATGGAGAGTGCAATAAAAAATCGCACCTTTAGGACTATATTTTCCTTGTATATTGTACTTCAGTTTTGGAATAAAAAAATAGGAGTGGACAGGATTATTTTAGGTGGAGGAGAAAGTGCAATACAAAATGGCACCTACACAGTGTATAGGACTGTATTTTCTTGGTATACTGAACTTAAGCATTGCATGGTAGTTTCCATAAAGATCTAATATTTCTACCTATAAACCAAAAGCACTATCCTGCGCAGTACCGTCCATACATAAGGAATGTACATATCTGCCCAGGGGTCTGCAAAGTTTACACACTATTGATCATTTCACAAATTATATTGATGGCTGATTGCCTTGTGGATAACCCTGGATTAACCATTAAGCATAATAAGCATGTGCTTAGGGCACCAAGGGGAAATGGGCACCACACAAAGTGATAAAATGGCACCATCATGACAAAAAATCTTGCAAGTCAAAGGATCGGGGCACCAGTCAGACTTAATCTGACCCTCTTGTGGACCATTTCCTATGACTGTGTGTTAGGATACACCAGTTAGCATGGTATTTTAAAATGTTGACAAGTATTACATTTATATTACCAACAATTGTGGAGTGCACTCATCCAGCACACCTTCTGGTTCATCTCTGAGTGAAGCAGTCATCTCCATCTCGAAATGGAAGGAAAGCAATCCACTCTCACGAAAAAGTCATTGCAGATGAGAAATTTCAAATGAGGAGAGCTGTATTATTTTTACATTTGTGGGATAAAACAAAATGGTGGAAAGGCAAGTGCATTTCTGTTGAGTGTCATGCAAGTGCAGCCAGTCACTCGTATGTAATGAGAAGACTGATAATGAATGAACTGAAGTTAAGACCTGACATCTTATTAATAAGAGCACAAACAAGCATGGAACTGGAAGAGAATCAATTCTATAGTGTACTGTGGTTTTAATCAATCATGGAACTAGTAATCAGCTGGTCAGAAGTAATGGGTAATCCTGTAGACTAATTCAGTTAATCAGAACATCACTAACTTTACGTACTGGTATGTCAAAATGGATTAAGCTGCCACCTGACTTATTAGTGGCCATGTTTCTCTTCTCAGAAATAATCTAACACGAACAAATCCAGGGAAGGAATCCTGAGCAGAGCAGTCTTAAGACTATTTGAGTGCCCCAGGCAAAGCAATGTACTGGGGCCTCTACCCCTTCTTGCTTAAATGAGCTTAAATTTTTATTGTTCAAATTAAATTTTGGGGCAACATCCCTTCTTTTTCACGAATCACTCCCCTCCTTTTTCATATTCTTGTATCAGACTTGTCTAATCAGTGTAAAATCACCTTCATTAAATACCCATCTGCTTATGGAGCTAATTTTCAATATTCGTATGGGTGGCTGCTTAAGATAAGTTTGACCATATATTTACATGATTTTGTATGGTAAGAAATTAGGATTTTTCTAACCAACTTAGAAACAGGGTCGACACCAAAATATTTGGAGCCTTAGGCAAGGCCTGCTACCTTCACCCCCCCAGCGTCCCCCACCCCCCAAAAAAAAAAATTCCCCAACTGATTTGGATAAAACTGAGGTCTGCAGCCTAGGCAGCTGCCTAGTTGGCCTAATGTTAATAGAAGGGTGGGGGTTACAGCTCATAATGAATGACTTAATTTTAACAAATTTGAATTAGCGTAAGAGAATGTTAACTAGATGTGCCAGCTATCCCATGTTAATTGTTTTATCCTATCATGTACAGAAGATCATACAGGACATACAAAATGTTCCAGTGTTAACACAGACTTTGAAAATTGATTGAACTCAAGATGGTGCTTACAAAATAATTATAATACAGCAAAACACCATTTTATGTACTTTTATCAATTAAAGGTTGAAGCAAGGGAGCAATTTGTTCAGTATTCCATCACAAATCACTGAGCAACTTCCAGATAGTTATAAAATTATAATATTTGTTTTATTATTATTTGTTTTGTTTAATGACTCCACTAGAGCACATTGATTTGTTAATCATCGGCTATTGGATTTCAAACATTTGGTTATTTTGACACGTAATCAAGTGTGAGTCTGCCTCTAATGGGTTTTGAACCACTGTCTTCAGCTCGTGAGTCTGATGTTCTACCACTGGACCACCGAGGCTCACTCACAATTCTAATAATAAAATGATCAACTGCTAGTCAATATATGGTGATTAGCAGTTGTCACTTATAAAAATGTTAAACCAAAATGTTCTCTGCAAGCATTCTGGCTCGTAGCCTCTACATATATTGTAAATATAAATTTTATGCTTAAAAAATGTATTTAAGTCTTAGAATTTTTCATAGCTTTTCTGCAGTTTCACAAAGAAAATGAAAATAAATATATTTAACACATTTCTGTAAAATAATATAATAATAATAGTGATACCTATACTCAAACAAAAAAGAAAGTGTGCATGTTGAAATATTTGTGTTTCTTAGGATGGTCACAGTAATGGTCCATTGGCAGCAAACACATAAACAACTTGTGATATTACTGCACACACACACACACCTCCTCCTAAATGGTGTGGTTATCTAATTCCAAAATTTCGGCCATGAATGTCATCTGGTTTATGAAATAAATGATTAATAATTATATGCATATATTCTTTTTTTGTTGAGTATATAATTTTAGTAAAAAAAGAGCTTTATTAAAACAATGTTTTTATTTCAGCCATATCAAACCCAAAAGCTACATCGAGGGATCATGAACTAAAAAGCTTCAACTTTGACTACTCTTACTGGTCTCACACCACAGTAAGTATCTGTATAGAGAATCAGATTTAGGGGGGTTATGATTTCCAATAGGTACAGGAATATGTAAACGTTATTAATTTTTGGTAAAGTTAGAAACTGAAATTCATTCTATAAGTATAGAAAGAATAGAAATGTGAAGAGTTATCCTGGGTTAAATATTAAAAACTGTAATGTTAACAAGAAGCATATCAAGTGACGTCATTACCCAAACAAAGAATTTCATAATGATGTCATCATATGCATTTCCTTCTTTACATAATGTAAGTCATGTTTTGGAATCAACAAAAAGCAACAAAAAAAATAATTGAATTACACTGAAAATAACTGTTCCAACAAGTGGTCTACAACTGATTCATAAAAAGCCATGGAATGTGCTGTCCTGTCTGTGGGACAGTATATATAAAAGACCCCTTGCTGCTTATCGGAAAGAGTTGACTGATGGCAACAGGTTTCCTCTAAATACATATGTCAGAATGACCATATGATTGACGTCCAATGACAGCTCATCTAATTTTACTGATCACGTAAAAAGTGTTTTTATATTTTTAATATAACATTCTGATATAGTGATCACTTAAAATTATCCCTTAAACTTATAAACAAATTTTTTTGTTTTTTCAGGTGTCTGATCCTGAATTTGCATCACAGAAACAAGTGTACGAGGATATAGGATTGGAAATGTTAGACCACGCATTTGAAGGTTACAATGTTTGCATATTTGCTTATGGACAGACCGGTTCGGGTAAGAGCTACACCATGATGGGCCGCAATGAACCCGGGCAAGAAGGAATCATACCTCAGGTTTGTAGTCAACTTTTAAATTGTTAAATTAATTTTCATAAAAACTGTTATTTGAGAAAAGTTACAACTTGACAGTGATGTGTTTTAAAATGCTACATTATGAGAATATAGAAGTGAAAGAATGTGATTTTTACTCTACATTGTGTATATTGATTAAGCCAATAAGACATCTTTTGTATTCATCATATCATAGTAAAAGAAATACTATTGTCATTAAATAGTACAAATAACTGCAAACTGTCTATAAAAGCTATCTTAGATTTGTCCCTTCATACAGACCTATTTACTCTTACAATGTTGGCATAAAATGAACAATTTTCAGGTACTCTTTTTGATTTTATGATTTTTTTATTGTGGTGGGAGGGGTGTGTCTTTTTTCAGTGTGATAGTTTTCTCTCTTAACACTGCTCAGATGAGGGTATTTCCAGTTGAAAAAAATGACAGAGAAGTGGAAATTTACTCTCTTTTTTTTGTTGATTTTACTCTTCTTCTTTTTTTTACCGTTATTTTACTATTTTTCATGTTAAAACAGGTCTGCTTTATAGTACAAACATATTTATTTCAACCTGTATATATATAAGCCACTTGCTCATAAGAACCACACTTAGTATGTCCCTAGGGTGTTTGTTATATACAGGATTGACTGTACTTCTACTTGTCATGAGTGATTAGCTACATTGCACTTTGCCTTGTCTAGTAAATGTTTCAACCTGTATATAAAAGTCACCTGCCCCAAGCAAGCACACTAGGTGTCTTGAGTATTTGTTATATACAGGATTGACTACTTCCACTTGTCATGAGTGATCATAATGTGAAAAGCGACATTGCACACCACCTACCCTGTTATGTGTCTAAGGGCTAAAATCCGTTCCTGAAGGTGGGGGGTCGGACCACACCCTTGTCCAAAAAGTGGGGAGGATGGACCATCCCGCTGCCACCCCCCCATCCCCACCCCACCCATCCACCACCATTATAGACCACTTGTGTACTTCGGTATATTTGTGCTAACGCGACATGGTTTAAAGTGTTATATTAATACAATAAAGAGATATACTGGTAAAGATTATTATTTTAATTTCACTGAAATTTTCAATTTTTCTAAGCAAAAAGTGGGGAGGAGGAGGGGGGGGGATAATTATATAGGCATCCAACCCAGTCCAAAAAAGTGAGGGACGTGTCTCCCTTGGGATTTACGCCCATGTATGTGTTAGTCTTTGAAACACATTTTTTTAAGAAAGGAAAGGAATGTTTGTTTAATGACACCCCAGCACATTGTTCATACAGCAGCTATTAGGTGTCTAACATACAGTGTTTGTGATGGTCTTCAGAGGAAACTCACTACCTTTGCATAGGCTACTCTTTCCAATTAGCTCCAAGTGATCTTTTATACATGACTGCACTAGTTGGGAATCACAGGCTGGAATGAGTAATAGTCTAAATGAGTTCACTGAAGCAAACTTCTTCCTCTGCTCTATATCTCATTTACTAGTTTTCTTAATTTGAAGATTTCATAAATCTGTGCTTTAAAATATCCATAATTTCCTTAATACTTTTGGAGTTTTGAAAAGCTAACTGTGCTGGCTTTTTAGAAGACAGAATATAAATCTTCATTTGCTAAACTTTTCACGAATAACATAGCTTGCCAAAATTAGTCAGATTTATGAAAGACGGTGTCTTTGTTTAAGAGTACTAATAGGAAACATGTATTTGTTTTATACTTAATAATTTATTTTCAAATGTATTTTTTTCAGCTGTGTGAAGATTTGTTTGAAAGAGTCAAGAAACACAAAAATGATGATGTACAGTTTTCTGTGGAGGTAAGCTTTCTTAATTTCCTATTTTTAAGTATGTAAAAAAAAACTTGCAATTTTGCATGCTAGTTTACTGATATATATATATATATTTAGGGTGTCCGATAATTACTCGAACAACTTCTGTCTGTTATTAATAGTCAGTAACTAATTGTGCACATATTGAATGTTTGTAACATTGTTACTTAAATTAATAAAACTTTGGAAACTACAGATTCTAAAAAATCTTCTTTAATAATCCTAGAGGTGCCATCATAAACTTCATTCAAGGATGAAGTTGTACAGATAATTTTCGAAAACCCTGTATATACATAAAAATTATATATATATGCATGTATGAATATCATCAGTGTTATATTAATATTATTGTTTAATTGAGTTTTCTATTTCGTTGGTTTGTATATGGGTGGGGTGGGGTGTGGGTGAATAAAACAGACCTTATTTATTTTTTATTACTTAGTTTAGTGTTCTTTAGAATTTTTTATTAGTATTACTTTTTGATTAAGCAGTAATGAATGTAAAAAATCTCAGAAAGTAAAACATATTTATTTATTTTACTTTCATGATTTTAATGTCAGTAAATCTGTAAACCAAGTAATAAGAAACCAAATGGTTTTATTATAGTTTGGAAGACATAGTTTTGATATTTTATTGATACGAATGTCCAGTAGATGGAGATTCAAGTCAAAGTTTGGCAGGCTGTGTTTCTATGTTTTAGTGTTTGTTTTTATAAAATACCTCCTTTTAATAGCTTGCACAGTGTTTGTCTTTGATATAGTCAGATAAAGTTTTAAAATCTACACTCAATCAAAAAAGAGAGTATGCATATAATCAGTAGTCATTTATTTCATAAACTAGACGACATTCATGACCAAAATTTTGGAATTAGATAACCACACCATTTAAAAGCAGCTGTGTGCAGTAATATCACATTGCTTTCAATTATGGTGAAATGGCACATTAAAAAAAAAATCAATATTTCAACATGCATACTTAATTTTTTTGGTTGAGTATATTACAATGTGAATCAATCTAATTTAAATATAACATGACTGGATGTGTGATACAGGCCCCACAGGCTTCTTGCTTCATATAAAAAAACAAAATGGCAGTTTGTAATAAACATTAAAAACATTTATTTAAAGTTGAAATATTAGAGTTGGGATTTCTTTGTTAGAGGATGTATGAAAATCTATTTAAAAACATCAAGTAAATGAAATATCTTAAAGCTGCAATCTCTTGAATATTTTAAATATTTAGTCATTTAGAATAGATCTTCTAGGTTTGTTTCATTTTTAAAATATTTTTCTTGTACCGTGAAACAAAAACAAATTCACAGTTGGAGAGCCTTAAATCTCTGTTTTACAATATGTGCATATTAATACTTAAATACACATACAT
>JAULBS010022739.1:0-10643 GCA_032355785.1 Symmetromphalus regularis
AAGTGAGGGCCAGAACGAGTCATGGATATGAAAATAATACCAGGTCAGTTGTATAGTGTTGTGCGTGGGGGCCAGAACGAGTCATGGATATGAAAAAATACCAGGTCAGTCATATTGTATTGTAAGTGAGGGCCAGAACGAGTCATGGATATGAAAAAATACCAGGTCGGTTATATTGTATTGTAAGTGGGGGCCAGAACGAGTCATGGATATGAAAAACTACCAGGTCAGTCATATTGTATTGTAAGTGGGGGCCAGAACGAGTCATGGATATGAAAAAGTACCAGGTCAGTCATATTGTATTGTAAGTGGGGGCCAGAACGAGTCATGGATATGAAAAAATACCAGTTCAGTCATATTTTATTGTAAGTGAGGGCCAGAACGAGTCATGGATATGAAAATAATACCAGGTCAGTTGTATAGTGTTGTGCGTGGGGGCCAGAATAAGTCATGGATATGAAAAAATACCAGGTCAGTCGTATTGTAAGTGGGGGCCGGAAAGGGTGTTTAAACAACAAGATAATTTCAAACTTCATATTTTAAGAGACCGATACAAAATAGATCAGATTTTTATTATCAGTCCAAAGATCCAAGGACCTCAGTTGAGAAAATAGATAAGACTTTTTTATCAATCCAGAGATCCAAGGATCTCTGTTGAGAAAATAGATAAGACTTGTATTATCAATCCAGAGATCCAAGGGCCTCAGTTGAGAAAATAGATAAGACTTTTATTATCAATCCAGATATCCAAGGACCTCAGTTGAGAAAATAGATAAGACTTTTATTATCAATCCAGAGATCCAAGGACCTCAATTGAGCTACTGCCCTCACATTTTACCTTCTTTACCACCTATTCCTCTTCTAATACTTTAAATTTTGTTTTGCAAACCTATAATTGAATTTTAAAGTTAAAAGTTACCTTTCCAGCTTGTGCTATCATATTTCTTTAAAAACAGTCCTCTCAATTACAGGTGAGTGATTACTCACACTCACCTCAAACTCACCTCAAAATGGAAAATGGTGGGTGTTTTTTATCACAGCTTCTGTTATTTAATTTTATTCTGCAAAATGGGAAAATTGCCAAAACTGGTCTCCTAATTTGAAAATTTGTCATCTGGAATAGATTGCTCCCCCGCTATTAACTGAAGAAAACATGACATCAGCTTGCAAAAGTATCAACTTTAAATTTCTAGATAGAAATATGTACGTTTTTAAGTCATGTGTCTCAGAATTTGTTTTTCCTTTCATTTATGGTCAGATTTAAATAGAATGACAGAATGTAGTACGCACAGAATATGTTTAGTTATCTGCAGTATTAGTAACTTTGATTGTTTTTATTTAGCTTTATATTTGTTTTTCATTTCAAAGTAAATTTTGCCTCTAGAGCACATTGATTTTTAATCTTATCAGCGGCTATTGGACGTCAATCATATGGTCATTGTGACATATGTATTTAAAGGAAACCCGCTGCCGCCACATTGGCTACTCTTTCCGATAAGCAGTAAGGGATCTTTTATATGCACCATCCCATAGACAGGACAGCACATACTATGGCCTTTGATAAACCAGTTGTGGACCACTGGTTGGAACGGAAAATAGGTTTTTCATTTCATTTATGGTCAGATTTAAATTGAATGACAGAGTTGTACGCACAGAATATGTTTAGTTATCTGCAGTATTAGTAACTTTGATTTTTTTAATTTAGCTTTATATTTGTTTTTCATTTCATTTATGGTCAGATTTAAATTGTATGACAGAGCTGTACGCACAGAATATGTTTAGTTATCTGCAGTATTAATATCTTTCATTGGTTTTATTTAACTTTATATTTGTTTTGCAGAAAATAAACCACTTTCCGGGAATGAATGAAATTTGTCGGAAAGATCTTCTGGCTAGGAACCTCAATAGAATGTGTAAAGTGTTTCCCAAGGAATACAACGTCTTCCCCAAAACATGGTGCCTTCCTGCAGAGTAAGTATTTAATACTACAACATTATTTTCCAATCTGTCCATCTCAAAATCTGTCAACAATTTCAATAGAACATAGAATATGTAATGCATTTCCCAAAGAATACGTCTTCCCAAAAACATGGTGCCTTCCTGCAAAGTTATTGTCATGTTTAATACTACAAATTATTTTTCTAACTGTCCGTCTTAAGATTTCTTAACACTTTCAATAGAATGTGTAAAGTGTTTCCCAAGGAATACAAATCTTCCAAAAAACATGGTGGAGAGTAAGTATCATGTTTAATAATATAACAGTAGCTTTCATCTGTCCGTCTCAAGATCTGTCAACAATTTCAGTAGAATATAGAATGTGTTTCCCCAAAATATGGTGGAGCGTAAGTATCATGTTTAATAACATGTCCGTCTCAAGATCTGTCAACAATTAATATAGAATGTGTAAAGTATTTCCTAAGGAATACATCTTCTCCAAAACTTGGTGTCTTTCTGCTAAGTTGTTTAATAATATAGTAATACATTTTAATTAATAATTTAAATTTGTATGCCGATTTTAAATCCCTCGTCTTTGGTTTGTACAAACATAAAAATATTGATAAATATAAATGAAGGTTCGATTTGTTTTCAGTTACGGAGATTTTCAAGCGTATACTCGACAGAAAAAGAATAAAACCTACATATTGAAACCTGAGTCGGGGTGTCAAGGTCGTGGAATCTGGGTCACAAAGAATCCTCGAGAAATCAAACCACACGAGCACATGATCTGCCAAGTGTATCTCAGCAAGGTTCTTATTTTAATTGTCATAGCGATTAGTCTGTTGGGAAAATATTTGGTTTTATCCAGAATTCAGGATTTTTAACACAGCATGTAATATTTTGCAACTTTCAGAATGAAAAAAATAACATTTATAAAAACAATTGCCTTTTGATGTAGTAACTTCTGTACTTTGCAGAATGTTTGGACATGTCGCATTTTCATCTGTGATTAGTTAAGTTTGGTTTATTTATTGCGGTTGGTTTTAAATTATAATTATGATATTATTTCTTGATTTTTAAAAAATATTTAACAGGGTTCATATGTAAATATAATTTTCAAGGTCTGAAAAGCAATGAGGGTTTAAATTTGGGTCATGAAAAGTCATGGAATATTGGTTTAGGTCAGGGAAAGTCAGAATTGTTTTGAATCCCTTCAGACACTATAAAATCCTGTTTACTAACTTGAATAAAAACTAAATAAAAACATCACCTGTTCTAAAAATAAAACATTTGACAATATATAATTTTGATTCTTGTTTGTTGAAGTATTTGTACAATGTTCCTTCATATTTCTGATGACAAAGATAATGTGTCAAGTATTAGTTTAGAGATAGAGAAATATCCTTTGAAGGTTCATTAAAAAAAATTTGAAAAAGTTATGGAAACCCATGGAGTTTGGTTAGTAACAAAATGTTTCTTACAGCTTTTTTAATGTAGAATAATTATAGTGAAAACATTATCATGCAGCTCTTTTAATGTCAAATAACTATTCTGAAAAAAAAAAATATATTTTGGTAACATTTGTAACATCTCATACTTTAAAGATAACATATTTGGTTTGTTAAATAACTGAATTGTGAGATGGCTTATATTTCAGAAAGCGTGTTTTTTGTTTATTTAATTTTTATTTTCTAATAATGTGGTATTACTTTTATAGCCTTTTCTCATTGATGGTTTCAAATTTGACTTGAGGATTTACACTTTGATCACATCGTGCGACCCACTAAGAATTTTTGTCTTCAAGGACGGTCTTGCGAGATTCGCCACAACCAAGTACTATGAACCAAACCACAACAATACAGTATGTACCTAGTCAGGCTAAACAATTCACAAAATTGCTGCTACGAAAAAAAAAAAAAAAAGCATGAAGCAGAAGCAGTTTTCTTCAGCTAAAAAAAACTTTGCCTCAGCACATTTTTAAATACCTACTTTGCTGTTATAATCACATTTTTAAATACCTACTTTGCTGTTATAATCACATTATTAAATACCTACTTTGCTGTTATAATCACATTTTTAAATACCTACTTTGCTGTTATAATCACATTTTTAAATACCTACTTGGCTGTTATAATGAGTCAAATTTTGTAAGTAATTTCGCACAATTAAATATTTTTACTGTTAAGAGATTTTATTGTAGTAAAACTTACACATTAAATAGTTTTGAAGCCTAATTGAGTTTTGTTTGTTTTTGCAGGATAACGTGTACATGCATCTGACGAACTATGCTATCAACAAACATAGCTCGGACTTTGTGAGAGATGATGAAGCTGGAAGTAAACGGTAAGATTTCATTCATAAAATAATTCTGCTAAACCAGTAGATTTTTCCTTAATTGTGTATGTCCATCTGTTTCTGGTGCATCAGGAATTTTACTGCTGGCGAAGTGGAGACATTGACAACACCAGCTGTTAGTGACGATCCGATTAATCGGTTAACTTGACCATAGCTCATTTGGGCTATTAATCTAGTGCAAGTTTTATGATTGAGTGTAACCTAATACTATACAGAGTTACTTCCCTTCTAGGCACATGGTCCTTTGTGCACATATTTTCAAGATTTAAATTCAGTTTATGTTTACTTGTATTTAGAGGCTGGTAAAAATATATTTATTTATTTCAAAACTGATGCATTCTGTTTACAAAATTCTACCAGTATTTTTTTTACGTTGTGATAAATGGTTCAGTTATTACCGTGTTGTTTCTATTTATAGAGTCCGGGGGTGATGCAAAATGCAGAAGGGGCGTGCTAATTAGAGTACTAGACAACGTTTTGTACTACGTGTCAAAAAAATGCTCTGACACCCAGTAACTTTTAGTGGGGAACATTTTTGAACATACACCTGCAGAAAAAAGATCTTTTGACAGAGGATTTAGCAAACAATTACACTGAGCAAAAAATGGCATCTTGTTCAAAAACATCACATGTTTTACAGAAGTACAAAAATGAATACCGGTAGGCCTACACTGAACTGTGGACTGTTTTGAATTTTATATGTTTCTGGATTATATGTTATTCATTGCAAGTCGGCAGTCAGGTAAGCCAGTTTTACTATTTTAAAGTGCCATTTCTCATGATGGGGGTGGGGGCTTATATTGGGGGGGTTGCTATAAATAGAAAAAATACGGTAATGTATCGTCAATGGATTGATGCTAACAGATACTTGATCACAAAACTGTGTCCTGTTCCCAACATATCAGTTATGTAATTTGAATATATTTTTGTTTTGCAGGAGAATCTCAACGGTGAATCGATTCTTGCAAGACAAAGGTTACAATGTTGACAAGCTATGGAACGACATCGATGATGTCATCATAAAAACATGCATCTCGGCACACTCTGTGCTCAAACACAACTACCGCACCTGCTTCCCCAACCACGTCAAGGGCAGCGCCTGCTTCGAAATCCTCGGCATCGATGTACTGCTCGATAAGAAAATGAAACCATACATTCTGGAGGTAATGCTTTCTTACAACTATCAGAAATCGAACACAACCAGCATTTGCATTTGGGATAGAGTTAGGTTAGGAGCCTTATTCCATTACAGGAAAAATGAAAGAAGTCTCAAGCAACCCCTGCAATTCAGAAAATGTTCACGGCAAAATAAAAGCTTGGAGAAATATTGTCCATGGCAGTTTTAGCATAAAATATGCTTTATTTTTAATAATAAGGAAAAATGCAGTTTGAAAATGAATTTAGTCCACAGCCAAAAAAGGGCCTCGGGCAATTTCAGTGATTGCATAGAATGTAGTTTATTTGTTTTAAGTCTATCCCATCTTTGATTCCTGCTGTAAAATTAGGAAAAGAAAAGGATTGGATGCTTAACATTTCCTTTGTATTCTAATCAGTGAGCATTTCGTTTGTATTGATAATTACCTGAAATGGTTTACTAACCCTATGTTTATTTTTACATGTATTTTTATCAGGTGAATCACTCGCCGAGTTTTGCAACTGATTCCGATCTCGATCGTGAGATTAAAGGGACACTAATCTGGGACGCGCTGAATCTGGTGAACTTCTCGGCGTGTGACCGACGCAAGTGTATTGATGAGGAGCGGAAGCGGATAAAGGAGAGATTGCTGGGAAAGTACTCCAAGAAAGAAACAAAGTAAATAAACATGTTTAGTGGGTTTTACAAACATTAAAACATTCTGCACCAGTTTTGATGGCATTTAAATCAAAACTTTATCTACATTTACATGGGTATTAGTAGTAGTAGTGCCCTTTGTATATAAATCTAAACATTAAATTGTATTAGTAGTAATACTGCACAAGTTTTTGTTGTACATAAATCTAAACATTAAATTGTATTAGTAGTAATACTGCACAAGTTTTCTTTGTTATAAATCTAAACATTAAATTGTATTAGTAGTAATACTGCACACATTTTCGTTGTATATAAATCTAAACATTAAATTGTATTAGTAGTAATACTGCACAAGTTTTTGTTGTATATAAATCTAAACTTTCAATTGTATTAGTAATACTGCTGTAGTTTTCTGAGTATCTAAAGTTAACATTTTAAAATTGTGTTTGTGATAACTACGCACTAGGTTTTTGGGACATTTAAATTGCAACATTAACAAACCATATTTAATGGTAATTCTGTACCTGTTCTCTGTCTGCTTTTGTGCTGGGTGAGGGGGGGAGGGGAGTTGTTAAATAAATAAATAGTGATAAGAGTTGTGTTTATTTGTCAGAGAGATGATTGAGCTGGGGGGGTGGGGGTGGGTGGGTCATGAAATAAATAAATAGTGATAAGAGTTGTGTTTATTTGTCATAGAGGTGATTGATTGAATAAATAAATAACAAGTGATAAGAGTTGTGTTTGTTTGTCAGAGAGGTAATTGAGCTGGGTGGGGGGGTTGTTAAATAAATAAATAGTGATAAGAGTTGTGTTTATTTGTCAGAGAGGTGATTGAATAAATAAATAACAAGTGATAAGAGTTGTGTTTCTTTGTCAGAGAGGTAATTGAGCTGTGGGAGGTGTCATTAAATAAATAAATAGTGATAAGAGTTGTGTTTATTTGTCAGAGAGGTGATTGAACTGGGGGGTAGTTAAATAAATAAATAGTGATAAGGGTTGCATTTGTTTGTCAGAGGTGATTGAACTGGGGGTGGGGGGAGGTCGTTAAATAAATAAATAACAAGTGATAAGAGTTGTGTTTTTTTGTCAGAGAGGAGATTGAACAGGCACAGAGTCAGTTCATGGAGCAGCAAGAGAGATACGAGAACTCACACATGGGAAACTTTCGACGCATCTATCCCATGCCGGGCTGCGAGAAATACGAGAAGTTTTTCCACACCAGCGGAACTCTCTTTCAGGAAACCGCCGCGTTTAGAGCAAGGACAGAGATGGCTAGGTAAGAAAAGTAATCGAACAAATATACCCTCATATGTTTATAATTTAAATAGACGAACATACATGTACATGTATGTTAAATATATGTTTATAACATGTTAAACTGAAGATATGTTAAACATGTTTTTGTTTAGACAAAAAATATCATGTGAACCATATATTTAAAAGGTATGAATATATGTTAAACATATGACTGTTAAAGATCCCTTGCTGTTAATGGGAAAATGTAGTGGGTTTCCTGCGAAAACCACGTGTCAGAATTACCAAATGTTTGACATACCATAACCAATGACTAATAAACAAAACACAAGCCTATTGGCTGTCAATAAAATAATAAGTTTACAAGTAAAACAACTAAAATTATATTTGTACTAATGTTTAGACAACAATGAGAGGAGATTTTACATAAGAAAGAGAAATCAGAATCGATGAAGTCAATAAAATAATAAGTTTACAAGTAAAATAACTGAAAGTTTATTATATTTGTACTAATGTTTAGACAACAACGAGAGGAGATTTTACATAAGAAAGAGTAATCGGAATCAATGAAGTCAATAAAATAATAAGTTTACAAGTAAAATAACTGAAAGTCTATTATATTTGTACTAATGTTTAGACAACAACGAGAGGAGATTTTACGAAAGAAAGAGAAATCGGAATCGATGAAGTCGGGCAAGAAGAAGGATGGTTTGCTTCGTCCAGAGAGTCCAAACAGTCGTAAACGGCGGTCATTGCATCGGTCAACGATGCCATCTCGAACGTTCAATGGAACTCGATCAAATCAGGAGGTATGAATGTTTCTTGAGGAGAATGCTTCATCTGTTTTTGTGATGAAACATGTTTTAAAGGCTTTGACCCGAATTCTGAGAAATCTATGCTGTTTGATATAAAATACATTTTAAGCTGCTCTGCTATAAATGAAACACCAAAAATACATCGAATATATCAAAACTGATTTTTTAATTTAAATATATATATATTATTATTATTATTTAATTAATTTTAAAAATTATTATTACTTTTCTAAAAATCATGAAATAATAAAAATGTACTTTTTGAGAAAAGTTTTTAACATCTTAGATGCATAATGAAAGAATACATTTTTATAATTTCAAAACTGATCTTTACATTAAAAATATATACATTATAATAAATTAGCGTCATTGTTTAAAATGAATTGATTTTTTTAATTTGCTCACACCATTTTGAAAATCACAACTGAAAATAAAAATTGGGAATATTATTTTTATAGACTGACCAACGTTTTATGGTAAAATAATTCCATAAAGTTTTAACCAATTAATAAAAAATAAAAATATAAAATTGTAAAATGTTTTGTAATAGCTGAATGCATTTCATATTCTCCAGTAATTGGGGATGGTGCCTTTAAACCTTGTACTATAAGCATTGCTTGAAGCATCAGGTATTTATTTTTAAAATGAGGTATTTGACCCGTACTAAAATAGCATGTGTGTAGATTCCTATTTAGCTTGGTATAAACGTGATATTCCTTATTTCATGTTACGTCAAGATGAAGAATGCTTTCTTTAAATTTCTGCATTATATGGAAAGCATTTCATTTTAGACAAATTTTTAACATTTGAATTATTTCTATGGCATATTATTTAATTTCAGAAAGATTTAATAGCCAAATGCACAGTTATTTGATTTCACTTAAGTTAAAATGATATGTTCTGTTTCAAGTATACCAGCCAGTGTCATTAAATTTCATTTTGATGTCACTATACTTTGTTGACCATCAAAACACCAGCATTTTTCAGTGGAAAAATAAGTGCCAAAAGGACAAAAAACTGCCTTTCAAACCTTTTGCAACATGTACATGATACAAAAAAGTATTTCACTTTTTGGATTATATATGGTTGCTAAGGTAACAAAAATCATAACTGAAAAGTGCAAAAAAAGAGGCTAAAAATGCATAATTTTTATTTTTTACCTCTTAATTTTTTTTATATTTAGTGTTATCTTCATGAATTTTTTTATAAACATTTGGTCTTTCATTTTATTTCCAAAACTGTTTTCCTTTTTATTCTACAATCCCTAGAAGAAAAGTTATGAGAAAGGACTGTGCCAATCTGACGTGATGCGAAGTATAATAGTTGGTTAGCTTGTATGTTATATTTTATGATGTTAAAATTTCATGATTTATTATATTTACACCACGATGGAATAGATACCTTCAGATCCATTTTCATTTGTCAAAGGGGATACATCATTTGAGAGTTCATGGCATAAAACTGAAAACACTTGTGATATAAATAGTATCTTAGAAACTAGTTTAGCATTCTCTAAATTTAGCATCTTGCATGTCCAACATTTTGCATGTGTTTCTGCCACCAGAGTCCTGTTAATGAGGAACCGCTGGACACGGCAAAACCAATCGACATTCTTGAAGAAGAGGAATTGGAGCGCATTAGTGGTTTGCTGCAGCGCGACAACCTCGTGCGCGGACTGGGCATTGTGGAGCACGTGTATCGCTTGTTACATTGCACGCCAGGCACGATGGGTTCCAGTAGACAAGACCCCAGATCACTTGGTCCAACAGTTGTAAGTATTTCTAACTTAATGTAGTGGAGTAGAAAGTTGTATATGTTATGTGTTCTAGTGTGGTAGGTAAATAGTATAAATGCATGTTTGACATTTTTAATTATTTCAAACAGTGTAGTTAAGTAGAAAGTATTATACATTATATGTTCATGCATGGTAGGCAAATAGTATGAATGCATGTTTGACATTTTTAAAAAGTATTTCAAACTAAAGGTAGAAAAAAAAAAGTATTTTATGCTGTAGTTAGTTTTTGCTGGTAAATGTATGTTTAATGTAGGCGTTGTTATGAAATCACAGACTATTCTAGATTTTTACGAAAACCAAATTGTAGCCATTAGTATCTTATCTGCAGTTAATCAGTTACAGTTCGATTCACTTGAAACTGTTTATATCCTATCTGATTCCAATCAAATGCACTGACTGGGTAAAGATTTTACGAGAACAAGACTTCAGTTATTCAAATTGAATTTAGTTAGTCCAGTATGTAAATAGTTCTAATGTTAATAGTTTCAAGTATTTCAAATTGGAGGTAGTGGGATAGAAAATATTTTAATATGGTGCATGTTAGATTTGTAGATATATGCTTGAATGCATGTTGGGTTCGTAACTGAATGTGGACTAGTGGTGTTGAAAGTATATGAATGTTAGATTTGTAGATATATGCTTGAATGCATGTTGGGTTCGTAACTGAATGTGGACTAGTGGTGTTGAAAGTATA
>JAULBS010022750.1:0-15545 GCA_032355785.1 Symmetromphalus regularis
ATTTAACGACGCCCCTAGAGCACATTGATTTTTATCTTATCATCGGCTATTGGACGTCAATCATATGGTCATTCTGACATATAAGTTAGAGGAAACCCGCTGCGCCATATTAGCTACTCTTTTCGATAAGCAGCAAGGGGTCTTTTATATGCACTGTCCCATTGACAGAACAGCCTTTGATTAACCAGTTGTGGACCACTGGTAGGAACGGAAAATAGCCCAAACTGCATTTGGGTAAATTGAGAAGGATCGATCCGACGACATAGGCTAGTCTTTCCGATAAGCAGCACGGCGTCTTTTATATGCATTGTCCCACAGACAGGACAGCACACACCACGGCCTTTGATGAACTAGTTGTGTATCACTGGTTAGGATTTCACAAATGGGTGGCTAATTTAAAATGTTTATGGTATTTTCAGTCATGCACTCTTAATTTCAAGGTTATTCAGTGTCTCTCTTCAAATTTATGCCCCTGCTTGATACAGGTTATAAGCATGAATGTACTTGCGTACGTGATAATTACAGCTATTATGAGTTAAATGCATAATAATATTATAACATGTGTAACGATATCACATTCATCACATAGATCTTTTTTTAAGAAGAAAGTTGTGATACATTGAGCGAAAGGTCACGCTGTTTAACATACTGATCATGTACCACTGAAGGAATGAATAAATCTCAAAAGATCCTCTATTCCCACCTACCCCACCTCAACTCTACCCCAAAGCCATTTCGCTGTTTAAAGATACATTTAGCTTCATAAATAATTCCGAAAATGTAAAGTAATACTCAGTATATTGAATGATCGGGTATGTGTTTGAAAACGCCACTTCCATCATCAAAGAATTCAGTCTTTGAGCAAGCTCGTCTACTGACGTTCTCTGATAAATGTTCATTTACAACAACATATATGACAGGACAATATATGGAATAGTAAATGTATGTTGTTATTAACGCTATACTTTTACTCGGTCATGGGCTAACAGAAAATATATGGAATAGTAAATGCATGTTGTTATTGGACACTTAACGCCATGCTTTTACTCGGTCAAGGGCTAACAAGGCAATCAGGTGTATCACCAATACGACTTGTAGAAAATATTAACTATTGATCATAAGGACACTTTAAAAAAACTTGTATTTCTCACGTTGCACTTTTACAACGTGTTTATCTAATTTCGTGAAATAATTTGTACAAATTGACTTTGTCTTAACGTCAGATCGATATGATTAGGGCGTGTAATCAGAGGGTTTTATGCACTGGACGATTGGGGATTATAGCAAATTGATTGCAACTCTTTCATCTCGTTAGGACCGTCAAGCTGTGGTCCGAGGGAGAACTACAGCGTGGTCAAGACATTACAAAGACAGTTTTTGATGTCTTCTTCAGTACCAGTATCACAGTGTCATTTCTAGGTCACTGGCTTCAATGTAACTAGTGTTCCAACCCCACCTAGACCAAGTCTTAGCATAGTATCACAGCGTCAGGAAGATGAGGAATTGTATACTTTGTGACAAAAGTGACAAATTGGAACATGTATAAATAAAGTTTTGGTATGCAAATTCATATAAGAGGAGATACCCATCGATATCGATAAGATATCTGGACGTCATCTTTGATTTCAAAATGGCTGCCATGAAAATATTATATAAATGTCAAGCATGGAATATTTATCCAGATGAGCCTCCGATAAAGTAATTCCAGTTCTTGTTCAATCATACACACAGACACTGTCAGGTTCGGGGAGGTTTAAAGACATTGGTACTAAAGTCGGTACTCTATTTAACAATGCATTAGAAAAATGAAACATTTAGACAATACAAAATCAATAAGTGTTTTATGGGATGTTTTTGCACAGTTTGTAGCTGGTATGGTTATGATCAACACTGTTTTCGTCTCCAGTATTAAACGTGAACCTAATGATATTCATAACTGAGAAAAAATTATGTTTTACAATACCCAGGGCATACATAGTATATAAGACCTGAGATGACAAACCCTAAACATTGTATAACAGTGTTGTGTAAATGCTGTTATAGGAGTATACTAGTGAATAAATCTACCTCCAACAAACAATATATTCAAATTGTGTATTTAGAGTGACTTGTGGAAACACACTTCAATTAATCCGCTATACGCTAGAGATGATGTCTGTTAACAGTGCATCGATATAGTTATAGATTAGTAATTATAAATGAAGACACTTTGATGATGTTAAATGAGGCATACTTGACTGATTCTGAGCTCAACAGCTAGGAACACTGGGTTCGTGTGTTCTAGACCAGTGGTCCACAAATGGTTTAAAAAAAAGTAAAGTTTGTTTTATTTAACGACACCTCTAAAGCACACTGATTTTTATTTTAACATCGGCTATTGGATGTCAATCATATGGTTATTCTGTCATATTTATTTTAGAGGAAACCCACTGCCGCTACATAGGCCTCTCTTTCCGATAAGCAGCAAAGGGTCTTTTATATGCACCATCCCACAGACAGGACAGAACATACCACTGTCTTTGATTAATCAGTTGTGGACCACTGGTTGGAATGGAAAATAACCTAAACTGTAATTTGAGTCCATTGAGAAGGATCGATCCTACGACCGACGAATGGTTTATCAAAGTTCGCAGCTTGTCATGTCCTGTCTATAAGATAGTGTATACAAACGATCTCTTTCTGCTTAATGGTAAGAGTATCCACATTAATGTGGCGACAGCTGGTTTCGTCTGACCTTCTAACTCTAAACCTTTTTTCCTGGACAGAAAGTACAGGAAGCCGAGTTGTATGCTCAGGACAGCGTGTTTGAACTTCAATTGGATATAAGAACGAAAATTACAACAAACCAACCATGTGTCCCACACAATGTCCGTCACCCCATCTCCAGTATTCACTGATGCCATCTGTTGTGTTTTTGCTTTGTCGGACATGATCAGTGATCGCCCCATCCTCTGGATCCGTCCTTGATCTACGTATTTAATCAAGGAGCAATGAGTTCAAACCAATACCTACTGAAGCGACAGTCTCTGAGTATGATTACATTGTTTCTAAACTGGATATTATATCGATAATCCACGATCGTTGATGGCAACTGCTTATTACCACGGGCAAAATATGAGTTATTATTTGGGATGGTAAGGAATGGACGCATTTACTTATGCTGGAAGAAAGTAGTTTGCATCAACGTAATAATATCGGAAGCTGGGTACAATTAAAATTTATTATTGAGAAACGTGGATGACAAAGACGTTTTCAAGTATCAAAATCACATAGATCTATGCAATATGTGTAAATTGTTTGAATGCACTGTCACACGCCTTAGTGGTCCAGTGGTGGGATATCACACTCTCAAACTGATGGCAGTGGTTCAAAACCCGTTGTAACTTGTACAAATGACCAAACGTTTAACATCCAACAGAGGAAGAAAACAAATAATAATAAAAAAAGAAAATGATGAATTCTCACTAATATATGAGGACAGCCACCTGTGGATAAATTTAATCTTTTAGTAGTAAAGCAAGACATATAGCCACGCCCTTAAAATTGATTGTGCAATCAGTTCTATATATTTAACATTATTATACGTTTTAATGAAGACTGCCACTTCAGCCATCTTGAAACAAGAAACGAAAAAAAGCTTTGTTTAACGACATCCCAGCACTTTGTTTATTAAATTTTGTGTTTATATTATCAGGAAGGTGTGTGTGTGGGGAGTGGGAGGGGGAATAATTTTCATGCTTTGCAAGAACCTTCATAATAATTATGATCGCACACAATTATAATTAGAATGCGCATTATTATATTTTTATATGGTGGAGTTAATTAGCTCTTTATGTTTATATGGATCTATTAAGTTCCAACTGTGTACCACTATATGTAGAAACGGCACAATATGGCGCTTGTTACAATGGTAGTGAACCTTTAATGACGTCGACAGTTAATGGAAAAGGAATGTAGTAATTGCTATATTTAGCAGAAACATTTTTAAAACATTATCTGTTAATAATACCTATTTATGCATGTTTGCAGGTATATATGTTGCAGCATATTTTCTTATCCATCAAATGAGTGTTTAAAATGTGATTTGACTGAGCGAAAAACAAACTGGAATTATCTAATAAAAACCAAAATGAAAATTATTTTCCTTTTCTTTTACAGTTCAGTATTATATTAACTGTTATTTTTGTATCCTTTTAAAAGTGCATTAGCCAATTATCTTTGTTTCTGCCTTTCAATGATCAGTTTTAGATTTCACTATATGCATGGTCATCTAACAAAATCCCATTACTTTTCGATGTTGTTCTCTATCTCTCAAGTTTAAAAATCGTCATGATTGATAGGCGACGTCAATTAGTTTAAAGATTTGCTAAATCGGTTCTGATCTGCAGTTCGCAGCATTCACGGCGTAAATATTGGGTCGAGACGTCCGAACAACGCTCGCCAAGGATAATAGAAATATGCAAAAGTAATATTGATCATTCTTCCGCGCACTGGACAGAACAAAGAATAACTACTTTGTGCGATGTGTCATAATAAGATAACTGAGTGAAGGCCGGTGTTAAAACTGCGATAACGTTAAAGAGTTGTGGATACAAATTGTATTCAGTCACAAATCATGACAGGCGGGTTTAAAAGGATAATCTCACTCATCGTTAATCTCTCTCTCCCATCCCCTAATCCATTTCTGATACGCTCATGATTTGGTAGATTTAGAGGTAGTTAACCTTTTTCATTCTAAAATTGATATTCTTTTGTTTTAATGGGTGTTAATAAAACGGTAACAGTGGCGAAAATTAGGTACGTAATTTGATTAAGTTCTTGCATGTAGTTGCTAGAGGAACATATACGGCTTTAACAAAATTAGGATACTTTAAAGACAGAGTATCTGTTGGAGTATTCAGACGTAGATTGTCTAATTTAGACTCTAAAAGACACTTAACCTAGTTATTACAAACAATGGCATACAATCAAACCTATAAATAACAACCACACAAAGAACCTCCTAAAAGTGGTAATTGGAACAGGTGTCTTTTATATACAGGTAAAAATCAGTGAAGTTCTATGAAGTGACTTACATAAAATATTACAGTTACAGATAAGTGGCAATTAAACCAATTTCAAATGTATTTTTAGGCTATAATAACCTTAAAATTACACATTATTTAAACATTTTTCTTTGCTTAGAAGATGTGTTTCTCATTGACCGATTCTTTTTACAACATAAAATGTATGTTATACAGAAAAAGGCATGTGTCTTGAAACTAGAGGGGATGTTTTTAAATCAGATTTTAAATGTATGGACATAGTATATGTTAAAATGGAAACCAGAAAGGAATCTCACATCATCCCATGAAGAAACAGATCCACCACTATTGACATAGTAGCTCGGTAGCGACTTGCAATTAGGTGTTAATTACATGCACACAATTCTGCCTAAATATATAAACTACATTCTGATATATTTTCTTTCAATTTGCTACATTCATCTTCATTAAACTCGACTCAAGCCATGTAGAAATTCAACACTAACCGAGTTTTCATTGGCCACCATTTCCGCAAATCAAATGTGACTTCTAATTTACGACGCTTCACGTTAACGTGATTGAACTAAATTACTACGCAATTTCCGACTGACATAATTGCTTGTAAAGTAGTACCCTAGCGTCGATCTCCATATGCTGGAGGTCCTCTCTAACGTGATATAATTTGCGTTTAGAGGACAATTAGCGCAAATATAGCACTGTCTCAAAATGCCCCAAAACATATTCACTGTAATTTGAACTTACTTATCAAAAATATGGCACCAAATAAGGAGAAAATTCGGAGAGGGAGCATCGTGGTTTTGACATTAGACATGTTAATTTTAATGTTCAGAAAGATATTGCTTGTCTGTATAAATATTCAATTTCAAATAAGATTTATCGACCTTCTTTTAAAATGTATTTTTATCCCAATTTAAGAAGCCCTAAGAAAGAATTTTTGTGGCTGCATTCGTCAATCGCGTGACATTCAAAGAGACAAGCTTTAACCAGTCCAATGTGCTTTACTGGCACGTAATTACATTTTAAAAATCCAATTACATTTCAAGTGAATACAAAATAGAGAACGATAAAAAAAATTTAGATTTTGGAAAATTGATCAGTCTAAAATCGAAGCTATTTATAAAAACAAAATTCCATTTTTAAATTATTATTTTAAAAACCTTCTCAGAAAATATATGATTATTTCGCAAACACCTCTCGTCACCGTTTTGATATTCATTCATGCCCTATTGGATAGCATATAAAGTCCAGTTCTGTATAAGAGCTGTATGTCTAGGAAATCACTTTAGATATAATAATTATATCTCTTCGTAATGTAATGTTACCTGTTCATAATAACCACATTTAATATACTCTTCAAAAAAAGTAGGGGAACCAGAAATATTAATGTTAATATCAACTATTAGAGCGAACATACGTTTTGACGAAAGACATCCTAGTAAAGAACTTTCATGTATGTGTATCTTCTGGGACACGTCGTGGCGGTATAACCCACTACTGATAAAAAACGTCAACTTTAAAATTTTACTTCTGACCCTAATCGTCCTTCAAGATCTTTGGCGGTCATAAAACCTACTGTAATACTGAACTACCGGTTGTAATGTTTGCCCAATTAATTCACTATTAACATATAACAATTGGTTGTTTTATCCAGATTTGATTGGGTTTAGTTGTACAGATATGTTAACCATATGAAGTCAGAACTACATAATTCCAGGTTTAGTTCTACAGATATGTTAACCATATGATGACAGAACTACATAATTCCAGGATCACGAAATGGGAAATTAACCAATACCTACACCTTCCGCTCTAATTCACCCATCTTACAAATCTAACGTGTTGTTCCGTTTTGAAATTTATTGCATTATTTAGAGAAAAAAAACTACCTCTAACTAGGTTATTGAAGGCGACTAGATTATTGATTTATGTACAGATGACAGGGTGTCGACTATTTCCACTTGAAGATGCAGCATCGTGAGATCAGCTAGCCGCGCTTTCATGTCGAAGATTACTCCGCTCAGGACATAGGGTCGACTTCACTCTGCGCCCTGGGCCAATTAGTCCCAGTCTTCAAAACACAACGTTTTAGTGTGAGGCCAGCAACTCGGCTAGCCTCTACAGCTAAGCCACCAATATAAAATATACTAGTATATACATAATTATAATAAAATACAGCGAGTCCAAAGGTTTTGGCTTTTGAGAATATGTTGGATTTTTTTTTTCATATTTGTATAAACGCAATAAGTAGTTACTTTACTTATGGCTAATCCTGTTAATTAAATTCAGTTTCATAATTTAACAAAAACATATTTCGATATTTTCTTTAACCTTGAATACGTTTGTAGTATTGCGAGGGAGAACTAATGTTAGAAAGTAACAACAAAGATTTATTAATAGCATAGTAAGAATGGCTGAACACAAAATTAAATACAAAATCACTACTAATTGCTAAAACTCAAGCAATCATTCATAAGTTTAAATAAAAAATAGTTAATTCAATTAAAAATGTTTAATAATATAATATAACAATCTTAAGTTAAACACGTGTAACAGTTGTTGGATATAACCAATAAAAACCTGTTATAAGACTGTTTCTGATTCATCGAGGAGATATGAAAGTAATTTTAAAATGCAAAAAACTAAAAACAAATTAATAAAAAGAAATAAAAGAAATAGAAATATAAAACAAAGAAAACAAACTTCACAGCTCAACTCTCAGATAGCTGTAAAATGTACAGACATAAAATCTAATTATACTTGAATAACATTTTTAATACTATCTAAACTTTGTGCGTTTATTATCAGAAAAGGAATTTGGCTATTTAATGCTTTCATGCTGACCCCTAGAGAAATCAAAATCCTTAGCCTCACATGAGAAACAATGTTAGCTACAGCGCAGGTTTGAACTGCGGTTCATTGGGGACTAATCTGATGGAGGAGCAGGAAGTGAAAAGTCATGCCACAGGAAGTTGTTAATCTCTCGTTGTAGTTCTCGCGACTAATAACACAAGCGAAATAGTGCCAGCTGGACACGAATCAAGTCATTGTATCACAATTGTATACAGAGAGAATGTTTACACGATATAGATGGGCATCACGTCATTGTGTCTTAGAGCAGCCAGCTGGACACGAATCAAGTCATTGTATCACAGTACAAACTGGGTGTTTACACTGTACAGATAGAGTGTTTACATTGTGTAGATGGGCATCACATCATTGTGTCTTAGCGCAGACACGTCGTTTATATTGTATAGATTGCAGACTATGGGTTACTTACATTGTTTAACACTATTGATAAACGCTATTAGAGATCTGGCTATTCCAATGTATGTTTTCAAAATCCTAGTTCAGCAAAAATACTGGAAGTCCGACCATCTTGTATTTTAAAGCATGTACGTCTATGTTAAGACCGAGTTACATGGTCTGTACATTCTTATCATTATATGAGGATTAGATTATGTAATATATGTTAATACCTTATCAAGGATTAATATTGCGTAACGAAGGAACTACCTTATTTATATTACTAGCCTCAAATTGAATGGTAATATAATAGCACAGTGTAGTGGTTTATACCATGCATGCCATTATTATTTTGAGAAATTTCATAATTCCTTAAGGAATGGCTTACATGCCATTAAGTGTTGTTTGTGTAGAAACGTGTCACATTTTATCTCACCGTCTGCTAAAACGAAGGTTACACGTAGCTTTCACGCGTACCAAACTATGTATAATTGATGACGTTCTTAACCGAAACACGGCACTAAATAAATCTCGCTGTTCGGACACAAAGATTCTGTTAATTATTTACACAAATAATTGCCTTGTTGGTAGGATTGTAAATGTTGAGTTAAAGTGGATATATTAACAATGAAAAAACGAGAATATTATAACGAATTGCTTTATTTCTGGGAATGAATCTACGAACGTAAAAACATTAGATAGTTATAAGGAATTGCTTTATTTTTGGGAATGAATCTATGAACGTAAAAACATTAGATAGTTATAACGAATTGCTTTATTTCTGGGAATGAATCTATGAACGTAAAAACATTAGATACTTATAACGAATTGCTTTATTTCTGGGAATGAATCTATGAACGTAAAAACATTAGATAGTTGTAACGAATTGCTTTATTTCTGGGAATGAATCTATGAACGTAAAAACATTAGATAGTTATAACGAATGGCTTTGTTTTAATGGTGGGAATCTTCTGTAAAGATAGACAAATCAACTTGTATACCTAAATGATTGAAGTATGCATTATAATGAATTGCTTTGTTGTTATAATTTGAAAAGGATGGAATAATCGCCAGAAATTATTGTTATGTGTATAAAGAATTGCTTTATTGTTAGGATTGAGAATGTTCAAGGAATAATCGCCAGGTGATCAAAAATTATTGTTACATGTACGTATAAAGGATTGCTTTGTTGCTACGACTGGATATATTCACAAGAACTACAAAGATTTTAATATATTTTCTTATTGCTACGACTGGAGATATTCAACAAAACCTATAAGGATTTAAATATTTTTTCCTACAGACAAAACAGTATACACAAATAATGGACCAGTGGGTATCTTGGATGACGAATCTCCCAGTGGATCTAGCAAAAGCAGACAATCTAACATGACACCTCACTGAGGACATTTAATACAAGTCTGAGTCGTTCTGTTACAAGGATGGACAAAGGGTCGGGTGCTTGTCACTCCACTCAATGAAATATAACCACGCGTACACGTGACAAGTCGTAAACAGTCGCCACAGATTTGACGTCAAATTCAAAAACTTCATATAACTAAACAAAACATAATTGGTTTTCTGATAAATATGAATTTAAGAAACATGAAACTCTTGATACTGGGAAATAGCATTTCGCTTATAACAAAACTTCATACTACCAATTCACTAGTATACTTAAAATAACAACATGTGACCTTATCGGCAGGCGCCGTTCCATGGGGGTGAGTGCACCCGGCGTACGCCCCCCTATATTTTCGGGCAATGAACATTTTTCTTGTAATAAGTTACTCTGAGGTGCCAGGAAATCGCATCTAAGCGTATTAGATTTCAAATTTTTCCAAGCTGCTGCCCCCTATTCACAATTGCGGGAACCGCCCTTGATCGGCCATATTCATCGTGGGTAGGAACCTTCATAGTATGGTTGCACACCATTGTAATTTGAAAGCGCATTACTTTGATAGTGTGGAGAATTAGGCTATCATGTTTTAGAGATCCATTAATTTACGGATGTAATTATTCCAAAATATGGCATTTGTAACTGTGGTAGTGCATCTTTAGGAAAAAACTCGAGCCCTATTAAGATGACTATTTGTACATTATTGTTGTTAGATCCTGGATAACGTTAAGCAAACATTCCTATTCTTTCCCTTCTATACACGTGTAGAAACGTAGTTTGCATGAGCATGGATCCTAGTTTACAGAAGAATATTTAACCACACTAAACACCTGAATCCAGTCTTACATTAACTATGAACAGTTCTTACAATAAAACCTATCAAAAATCGATGTAATCCTTCATTAATCTAATGACATTGTTATTTCAACCACACTGCACTCAGTAGCTTACAAGAACAAATACAGGATAATAAAAGTAAAAACCCAAATGAATGATTGATAATTGGATTTCAGAAAACGGTTACACATTTGCTTAAAGCTAGTGGAAACATCTGTGAAAAAATCAATTAGCAGCTAATTACTACGTAGCTATCTGTAAGTTTAGAACAGTGATCGGTAAACAAGTTGAGAAAATCTAAGAACTTGATATATGCTGACATTTAGCGGCAGATGAGCCCACCAGCGGTTAAAAATAACACGTACACAAATATATCATATTTTACGTGGAGATAAAACCAACAAGAAGGCTACTTTATGCTCAACTTTTTCTGCAGTCATAGAATGAACGCAGTATTCTCAAACTGATAACAAAAGCGATGACTCTTTAACTCGAAGACGCATATGTCTGATAGTGAAAGCAGAAAACGTAAAAGCAGAAAAACTACGACACAGAATCCCGTTGAGAGAACAAAACGGTGGAATTATCCATCATTACTTACCGACTGATGAAAGCGTGGCCAACAGCAGCAAACACGTTACTAGTGGAACAGTGTACTTCATTCTACCACCCTGACCATTCAGTGGAGAGTTTGTGTCGCTCTTAGAAAGCTTGATGCTTGTTGGAAAGTAAACTAGTCCAGTGCATCTTCCCGGTCAGTAATTACCAACACTGCCTGACTGCTTAACTCTCTGACTGACGTCCCACGTGCGCTACTTGTGCCAGAGTTCCGATACGCGCTGCCGTGTTATGACAGTCGATCGAGTCCTACCCAGCTGACGTTTAGGCCGTGCGCTTTATTTGTTCGTGTTTCAAACTCGAAAGTAATTATGTATTTGGTTATTGTTCCTAGACATGAGCGAGATGTAGCCCAAACAGTAGCGGTCGGTCGTCGGATGGATCCTTCTCAATGGACCCAAATACAGTTTGGGTTATTTTCCGTTCCTACCTGTGGTCCACAACTGGTTAATCAAAGGCTGTTCTGTCAGTGGGACGGTGCATATAAAAGACCCCTTGCTACTTATCGAAAAGTGTAGCGGGTTTCCTCTAACTAATATGTCAGAATTACCATATGATTGACGTCCAGTAGCCGATGATAAGATAAAAATCGATGTGCTCTAGAGGCCTCGTTAAATAAAACAAACTTTACTTAACTTTACAGTTCCTAGTGTTGTAACAGTTGGTCACTTTGTTGGTCTTTAAACACGAGCCCCACCAGTTTTCATTTGTTCTGTTGAACAGCGTTTTACGAGTTTGTTGCAGTCTGCGGTACTTGAATACTTGCTTCACAAAAGTTATGTCTCATTAGGTTCGAGTTCCAGAAGGTTCAACGTAAAATCAGTTTATAAAAGGTCCATGTTAAGTGAAGTATAACTCCAAAATAGTTACCTGAATATCTGTTATAATTATACTGCATTCTAGTGTGTGAACACAACTAGTTCATCAAAGGCCGTGGTATGAGCTGTCCTGTCTGTGGGACGGTGCATATAAAAGACCCATTGCATCTTATCGGAAAGTGTAACCTATGTGGTGACAGAGGGTGTCTTCTAAATAAATATGTTCGAATGACCATATGATTGACGTCCAATAGCCGATGATAAGATAAAAATCAATGTACTCTAGAGGCGACGTTAAATAAAACAAACTTTATATGATTGACGTCCAATAGCCGATGATAAGATAAAAATCAATGTGCTGTAGAGGCGATGTTAAAGAAAACAAACTTTACTTTTTGCTAGTGTCTGACTGGAAATCGTACTATCCCTCGGTATTAGGTTATAGTTCTGGGAAGTCTGGTTTTCCAACAGTAATAAGCTTATAATATTATTTTGTTCTTGGGGGTTTTTGGTGGGTTTTTTTGGTGTTTATGTTTTTATTGGAAAAAAAATTAATTATATATTGCTTCATTAAAGTTTAATATTAGGTTCTAACTTGGTAACAGTTACATATAATATGTGTCTATTTCTGGAAGCTTTATTTCACAATTAGTATTTATACTGTACATTAGATTCGAGTTCGTTTTCAAATCAATCAGGTGATAATATACTCACATGAAGAGAACGGACAAAAAATCATTGTCACATTTGAGAGTTCAATAAATTCAGGTAGCGTAACACATTACCTATAAAATATGTATGCAGTGTTTGCTAGTCAGTGTGAACTAGTTTGCTAAAATTAAATAGAAATAGAATATCAATTAAATGTTCCCCAATATTATCCAGTTCAATAAAATGAGCTTATACTGGGGCTTTGGAGTTGGGGGTGGGGTGGGGGTAGTGAGGCAGCTGGGGGAGGGTGGCTGCAGCTCAAACAAATTCTGTATGACCTTACAGGTACATTTCAGGGGTCATAATGATAAAACGCTAGTGAATATTGTACAATCAGTGATCGTACCAAGAGTTCGCGAAAAGTTAGCTTACCCCCCACCCTCCACCACTTGTAACAAAGTTATGAAAATATACAAATAATGGATTCCTGGGGGTTGGGATATATGCCACGATAATATAGTGTTTCATTTCAAAACAAATTGTTGACCAGGAAGAAAGAGATTTTTTAAAGATGTAAGCAGATCGGTGACATGTTAAAACACTCGGAGACCTGTCTTCAAGACATATTTGAGAAGTTGTTGTTTTGAAATGTGTTCGTAAATCATTTTATATTACCAACAATCTCGCTTTTTTCATTCATGGAAATATACCTTCGAGTAGGTTAAAAAATGAATGTGGATATATTAACAGAAAATAGATAGTTGACAAAAGCGGGACTAGTGACAAACGAAGATATCTTACACCAAAACCAAGACCAGAAATTAAATCATGTAAGGTGGCGCCAATTTAAAAGGAACTAATTGTTTCTAATCAAACTTGATTGTGTTTTAGACAATGAGGTGTGAAGTGGCAATATGTCTAATTTGGTTAACATGTTACAAGGGAATTCAAAGATTATATTTACAGAGGGTCATGATGTTAATGATCTGCGGGGTTGCTGGAAATAACAAGAAAAATGTAAGTGAAGCGTTAACAGAACATCTGCTGCCGGCGTCCTTTAGCAATCGGTATAAAATTAGTCGCTAACAAAGACTTTCAAAAACGTTTTTTACACATTGAAAATTATTCTTTCAAAACTGACGGGGCAACATCTTTCTCTCCACATTAAACATTATTATTTTAAAACTGACCAGGCAAAATGTTTTTTTCCCCAATTGAAAATTATTGTTTTAAAATTCACGAGGCAAAATGTTTTTATCCACATTACAAATTATTGTTTTAAAACTGACAAGGTAAAATGTTTTTTTTTCCATATTGAAAATTAGTGTTTTAAAACTGACGAGGCATCTGTCAAAAGCCAATATTTTGTTTGTTAAACTAAAGACTTAATTATATGTTGGAATCCTATTTTACAGTGTTTTAAAGCAGACTTGTTTAGATATTGCTCTGGTAGAAGTTGCATTGGAGATTGTGGTATAGGTAACTATTTAAACCCACATTGTGGTCATATGTTCCCCAAGTTTACCATCACCAGGAAATTGTACCTAAATATGGACGTCAGTATTTACCGGGTGAGCTTTAGTTGTCCAGTGGACTCTCAAGCTGAAGACTTTGGTTCAAAACCTGTTATAGGCTTGCTCACACTTGACAACATGTCACGATTTGTTTAATGTTTGACATCCAAAAGTTTAATAAATCAATATGTTCTAGTCGTGTCATTAAAGAAAACAAAATACTAAAGTATTTGCTGGGTGTTAAAATGGTATGTGTTGTCCTGTTTGGGGAATAACAAATTAATTTTTAAATGAAAATGATAATCCTATAAACATTGAAAATAACAGGGGTTTTGCCAGAGGGTAAAATTCCGTACCCTTAAATTTTCTGAGGGCCGACTCTGCATCCTCAAATTGTTGGGACAATTTTTTTAACGGAAAGTGTTCCCATGCTCGTGGTGGGAATACCGTTAACATACGTCAAAATGGACTAGAATTCATTTCCAAGCCTCTAAAAAAAATAATGTTCTGGGGAGTACCCCCGAACCCCTGAGCCTCTACACCCATCCATTCTGCGTACCCTTAAATTATTTTCTGGCGAAAACCCTGTATAATATTTTATATATTACAGCCCTTTTAAATTTGGCTCTCCAAGCTCTAAATTTAACGTCATCAATTCATAATCTCAAACGAGCCTGCTTGAGCATCTATATTTGCGAATGTATTCTGTATCAGGAACGATAATTAACATTGTGGTCGGAAGGCACAATTCACACAAACAAACACAGCGATCAAAATCTCAAAATGAGCAGTAGAGCTGTATCCAGAAACCGTCATCGTTGACCTGTGGGTCGCTGTTATTACCCAGCTCTTAACCAAACGATATCAACGACTGCAGCGGACAGACTCAAACGCTGCAAATGTCAACACAGATTCGATGACAATCTGAACTGCAGCCGATATTAAACTTCTGACGCTGACTAATGTTTGAGAAGAGCGTCTGTAGTGCTTGAATATTGAGCCTGGAGACTTGGTCATATTGGCGTTAGTCTTAGGACGTCGTCGGATTAGTGACTACATAGTGATGTCGAGGCCAAAGCGACAGAGAGACACCGTGAAACCGCATGGTTTTACTCGCATCTGTGGGTGACATATCTAATTGTATTTACTGTACAATTTGTGATAATTGTCCCAAGTGGCCAGTCGGCGACCCACTCTAATACGGTATAATGAAGTGATTGTCTGCATCTGCTGGACAGGCAGCTATCGTATAGCTGTAGTTTCCTCTTCACGTCTCATGGGACACCAAGCCTGTCTTCCACATGGATATTGCTTCCAATCCATAAAAGTAAAACAATACAGCGTCTGCCACAAAATTAATTATTAGATAGTCTGTTTACACATCGTATTTGTACGCCTGATATACATTATGTATTCAGTG
>JAULBS010022751.1:0-10642 GCA_032355785.1 Symmetromphalus regularis
ACTACTTACATAACCACCGCATCTCGCTTATTATCAGTATTTTAAAAATAATAATGAATTATGCTCATGGACAAATAAAAAATAAAAGCTTTTTCCTTTGAAGGCGTGACATATATATTTCGAATCACGTAACGGGTATTCCCCCGTTAGCCATTATTTAAAAACTTCTGAATATTTTTGCAGCTGCTAAAACATTTCATACCAGTTTATTTCGCCCCACGAGGATTTCCGATCATCAAATTTGAAATATTTAAATAAAAAAAAAATTCATTGATTCGACATGGAATTCCTTATACCATGGTTTAGTTAAAATGTCTTGAGTGATATGAAAACAAGATCTAGTATAACACATGGATGTAAGTTTCATTTGTAATCAGTATTCAGAGCACAAACCCCTTTAAGTTCCGTGGGACTAAACCTTAAGATCTTCTGGCACTTAACCTCTTGATTTGTGATAAATGTATCATTTTTTTTTTTTTTTTTACTCTCAGACAGATACACGTGTCTCTCTGAACACAAGATGCACCATTGGAAATGAATTCTCAAGCAATAACAGCTCATAAGAAAAAACTGTCCAAAGCAATTCAAGAAGTTTTGCAAGAACATCCAGAAGGAATTTGGAATTGCCATATTTGGAATCTAGCATCACAAAAACTGCATAAATCTTTTCGTTGTAGTGACTATGGCGTTAACAAGATGTCTGATCTATTTAGGGAATTTTCAGATTTGTATATTGAGGTACCCAGAGGTAAAAAAATCTATCTTCTGCCAAAAAAATCAGATCAGGTAAAAGAAGATTTTATTGTAATTTCTTCTGTTAGTGATGAAAGTGATGACTCTGATGATCCAGAGACAGAAAAACACAAATCTGTTCCAGCTAAAAGAGATCATATGCCTCCCCCATTACAGAGTGTGACTGTGTACAAAAGTGTAAAATCTTCTCCTGATTGGCAGGCCAGTCGATCTCCAGCACAGGTGAAGAAACTTGAAGAGCTTAAAGAGAACCTTGTGAAACTTTTGAAAGAACAGGATGGTAGTATACATAAAAATAACCTATGGAACATGTACAATAAACGATTTCTGTCTCCAAGAACAAAGCATTACGGTATAAAGAAAATGGATGAAGTGTATCCTTTCTTTTCTGATGTCATAAAAGAAGACGGTAATATGATTAAATTGAAAAAAGCTGGCATGTCTCGGGTTGACCCAAAACCTTCACCAGCACCTGCCTGGGGTCAGGGTGCCATTGGTAATGCTGCATGGGGCCAAGGTGCTGTCAAAGGAAGATCTTCAATGCAAGGGTTTGCATCATCATCTACAGAGTCGCTAGATAGCTTAGGAGAATATCCAAACCTATCTCGAAATCCACAGAAGGATCATGAGAAAGACAACAGAGGCAGTTCTAAAGAGTCCCCTCATAATCCCCTTTCTGGTCAAGCCTCTGGTTATCAAGGGGAACGAGATCGTAGATCTCTCAGCCGTGGGTCCAGCCGTTCTAGAGAATCAAGCCTCAGTTCAAGAGATCCGGATGAAAGTCACGATATGACATTTGATATTGGAACATTCATAAACCCTCAGATGGGCAAAACAATTACTCCACCTCCAGGCAGACATGTCGGACCACCACAAGCTATGGCCATTGGGGCACAAAAAGTTTTAATTCAGCCCATTTTAAATCCTTTTCAGCAAATTAGAGGAATGCAAAATCCTGCAATGTTTCCTCAGTCTCAGATGATGGCAAGGAATCAATCTCGTGCTCAGTCTCACGTGATGATGATGAATCAGTCTCGTGCTCCAAATCCCATGGGTCAACCACTTGTGTTTCTTGGATCAACAGGTATTCCTCAGTCTTCTAGCATCAGTGCAGTACGTCCACCAATGAGTATGATAAATAAAGACACAGTTAACCAAACGGTGGTTGCGTCGTTACCTCAAGACATCTTACCTGATAAACCTCCAGTCATGTCATCATCTACAGCAGCAAAGAATAAAGATGAAACAGCTTCTGCAAGTAAGCCAACAGATACACCTGCTCCTGCAGTTAAGAAAGATGTTACAGTGAAGCCTATCACTTTGGGAAGAGGACAATATTTGTCCTTTGATCAGGTGGACAGCTATGCAAATGATTGTATTGACATTTTGTCTGATGCTGGGGAATATGTGTCACCAGGAAGAGTGGAGCAATTGCTGCTGATGAGGTTTTCCAGAAATTACCTCAGAGAGTTAAATTCTAACTTGAGACACATAGACCAGCTGAAATCAGTCAACGAGCACGTGAGAATTATAAATAAGGTCAATTTGTATGTGCATGCTTTTGTTAAATGTCGCTGCATATGTACAGTGTTTGAACTCGCCCAGTGCATGAAAGAGTTTGCTAAGGAAGATGCTGAGTTTAAGTCGCTGAGAGTTGGTCCAATTCAAAAACTGCCGGTGGTTTTTGATCTGTTCAAGTTCCCAGCAGAAGCTGAGATTATTGAAATTAGCACAATTGATATTCTGGAGCATCTGCGGAAGTACATGGATATCAAACAGAAATGGACAGAGCGACTAGACATGGAGGACATAATGAAGTATCTGGTGGAAGTGTACTCTGTGGACAGTGCATACGCACTTGGTGTCAGGATCAGAAGTCTGCCACTGTCAGTTCAGGTAAGTGACAACCCTTGGAATTTGCAGCGGCAATCATCAGTGCTAGCATAAAAACTGCATTATAATTGGTCTGCAACAGCATTATACCATGGCTGTAGGAATGGGAGTGGGGGGGGGACATTTGAGCCTCTTTTTTTTCTTTGTTTTTACACATTGTTTGCCATTGTAACCCAAATCTGATACAAAATTTGTACCTGATCCACCAGTCCCTCCTCACTTCCAAAGTTGTTCCTAGGGCCTGTATACTGCCATTGCAAAAATACTTGTATATCGTTCCATTCTTGCAAAACCGTGTAAATGAAAATAACAAAATTGTTTTGAAAGATAAAGTAAAATGGTGTGAAACATTCAGTGAATTTACTGTTTCTGATTGGCTGATCAAAATAAACATCTATTCAATTGAATGCATGCTACTTCAAGGCACCTGATGATCACAAAAACCCTATTTATAAAAATTAGTCACATACATGTACATGGTTTTGCAAGAACAGTGACATTATTATACAGTACAAGCTTATTTTCTTGAAATTGCCATTAAAGTGTCATATCAAAATTATTTAGCTCTGTCGTAAAGTTACAGGTTGAAGTGGTAGGTTTAACAAAGAGTAGTTTTTAAATCCTAATGATATTAATATTTGGTTGTATAAAATAAATAAATTTGCAATTTGTACATCAACATTTCTCATTAGCTAAGGTAATTCCCCCCCCCCCCCAAGTAAATTGATTTGCTTTTTTCAAAATGTTTATTGAAACATTTGTAGTGTTACTGTTAGGATCTTGGGATAACTACCAAGCCCTATGTATACATGTATGTTAATAAAATTAGTAAAATGTTGCTGCAAACCCATTTTACGATAACTTTTATTACAGTTGATAGTCACTGCAAATTCTAGGAGCTGATTACTCATGTTTAATTTTGAACTACTGGTGTATGTTTATATCATTTTAACACTAAATTTGTAAACATCTGGTAACATGATCAAAAACAATTAGATAGAGTCAGTAAGACATTTTAACAAACATTTATTTATTTACCTATTTTAAATGCTTAGAAACACATTATTAAAATATTGAGATAAAAACAGGATCAGCTTCTTTTTCTATGGTCTGTTTACGCTACTTGGAACATGGATATTCACGAATATAACTTACATGTACCTCATTAATGTTGATATTTTTCTAAATAAGAAAATTGCCTATTTTTTGTCTAGATTGGTGTGTCCATTGGTTCTGTATTGTTTGAATGGCAGTCAAAAGTATTGTTTTCGCATTCTGCACCAACGTTACTTTGACTGCCATGTTAGATTATCTGCAGACGTCAAATTCATTAAAAATGGGGGTGTTTGTATAATGTATTTCTATTGTATGCGGTTATTATTTTATAAATATATTTATCATAATTTAATATCAATGCTATATTTGCAAAGATATATTTATTAAAGCAAAAACGATGAACAAGATATGAATATTACCGAGATGTACTGAATATTAATGTAATAATCTCGTCTGCCATGTTTTATTTTCGTTGTGAAATATTTTCGAGTGTAACACAAAGTTGAATGGGTAATATTTAAAATTATTATTTAACAAAGTAAGTAAAAAAAACCTGAAACACTAAACCTTTTTTGCCTAGGTTCATGCAAACTAATCGACAAAAATCTGTGTTCTAATTTGCATAAAGAGACTGTAAGTACGTGTGTTTTTGGGTGCTTGGAATTTTATACATGTGCATATATTTATTATTAGGCCTTATGTCTTGGTTTACATTTTGTAATATGACATTAATTTCTTTTTGTGTATGAATATTTGTAGATGATTAAAAAGTCTCAGAGAGATGCTGCAGCTACACGACGCTCTGTAACCGAGTCTTGCAAAGAGGAACTTCACAAAGAAATCTCTGGAACATTCCAGAAATTTAGTCGCACTCTTTTTCAGCGAGGTGAAAATGGCGAGTCGGAGGTTCGAGAACATTATATCAGAGTGACTCCAGAAATAGCCATCGTGGAAATTTTCCAAAAGTTTCAGCTTCTCATGTCCATTGACGAACCAACAACAAAGAACGAAAGAAAACGTTATGTAAAGTTACGCGACTCCATTCAATCCTTTCTGTTGAGTGTGCATGACGACCAGATAGCAAAAGAATTGTTTCACTTAGCTGTTTGTGTGAGCAATACGATGCTGCAGGAGTCTGCTATGGAGCTCTTGAAACCACCGGCTTCAAATTCTGAAGAGGTTAGCATATCAGGGGAGGCAACTCCAGCTCATTTACCACCAGCAAAGGGTATGATGTTTTTTAATTTTTTAGTGTAAGTGTCAAAACAACATGAATATGGTGTGATACTTTATCCTAATACCTATTTAGAAAGTTGAATCAGATTGGTCTTTAAGTTACGTTCAAGTGATTATAGACCTATATACCTGTATTTGGCTGGTAATGTTTTTAATTATTTTTTAACGACACCACTAGAGCACATTGATTCACTAGAGCACATTGATCCACTAGAGCACATTGATCCACTAGAGCACATTGATCCACTAGAGCACATTGATCCACTAGAGCACATTGATCTGTTAACCATTGGCTGTTGGATGTCAAACATTTGCTTATTTTAACACATGCTCAAGTGTGAGCCAGGCTCCAATGGGTTTGAACCACTGTCATCAGCTTGGGAATCCGACCTTCTACCATTGGAGCATCAAGGCTCACTTTGGCTCAAGCTATTTAAACTTTTTTAAGATACATGAATTGTCTATATTATATAGTATGTTTTTTAATGTCGAGCACTAATTGATCAATATTATTCATTGTGACAGACCGAGAAAAAAATAATAATTTCAAGGCTTGATGATGTACATGTATCTTTGTTTCTGCTGCCCATTCATCAACTATTTGGGTGACTAGATCAAGTCTCAACTGATGAAAAGAAATGAGCACATGAGGAACAATATTTTGATTTTATTTTAATGCATAATCGGAGCGGGATGTTACTCAAACGGTAGCATGTCCGCCTGTGAAGCAGTCGATCATCGGATTGATCCTTTTCAGTAGACCCATTTGCAGTTTGGGCTATTTTCCACACCAACAAGTGGTCCACAACTGGTTCATCAAAGACTGTGGTATGTGCTGTCCTGTCTGTGGGACAGTGCATATAAAAGACCCCTTGCTGCTTTTCGGGAAGAGTAGCCTGTGGCGGCGACGGGTTTCCTCTAAACATACTTCAAATGACCATACGATTGACATCCAATAGCCACTGATAAGATAAAAATCAATGTGCTCTAGAGGCATCATTAAATAAAACAAACTTTACTTTTCATTTTAAAAGTTGTAGATAAGTCATCATGTCATAGTGTTTTCGTTTAAATTTATAAACACATAAAATTTAATTTGTCTCTTCCATGATTCATTATTTACATACACAAATGTAAGATGAAGGTCCGTTACATTGAAAGACGAATTATGATTGGTTCTTCGCATCAGATGAATCATCCAATCAAAAAATAATTCCTGACTAACTATATAGTTCCATGGATACGAGTGGACAGGACTTCTGATGTTGTGAGGATGGACAATTTAAGGATTTATTTCTACATCAGCATAAACTGTGGTCAGCCTGATATTTGTGTGTCTGTGATTGATGTTTTTATATATTGTTTGTTGATGTTTGTTTCAGGTGAAATTGTGGACAGACTAAAAAAATACTTGGATAACTGCCTAGCATCAGGAAGCCTGAGTCTGAAAAATCTTGAACGCATCGAGGAAAAGCTACTGGAAGATTTCTGTTTCACTACCTTTCATGCATTTGGATTTGGACCATTTTTGCATTTCCTGCTCGGCGACCCATCTACAAAGCATGTGAGTGCATTAGCCTAAACGCAATGGATTTGGTATTTTAGAAGAAAGCAAATTTGTTTGAAGGTAAAGAGAATGGGTCACATTGTTTAGATAACAAATTTAGTGCACTGTTATGTGTAAGGTTAGAGAGTATGTAACATGATGTCATGTACGGAGAACATCTGGGAGGTTGCTGCACGCTTGTAATGGCGGTCTTGCCAATAAAGCACAATGTTCAGCACTTTTGTTGGTTCTTATTCGATCTCATGTGTTCACATTAAAAAGGACTTATGCCCAGAACAACATAGCACGATATTATGCATCTGTCGTTATGTCGGTGAAAGAAGAAACAATTTCTTTTTTCGTTTAGGTTAAAACATAAATTACAGACTACTTCAAACTGTGATCTTTACTTCTCTGTGTGTATACCATGTATAAACATGCATAATGAAGGTTTGTTTTTGTTTTTATCTAACAAAGATTTGTCTTATCAGGATAAGCGACAAATGTTCCATATGATATTTGTCAGTCAGTCACACAGATAATGGTCACTTGTGATTTTTCCTTGGGGTTAGAAGCTTTTCTAAGCATGTAGTTCCCTAATGAATGCCAATGTTTCTTAATTTTAAGCCCTGGTTTTTGAATACAGTAGATTCTGCCACAGTTTAATAAATGACTTGTTTGTTGTAGTTACTTGATGAGTGTGGTGGCACCACATTTGGGTCGTCTTCTGGCGGCCATGAGGGTGATTCTCTCTACCGACCACAGATGACCAATCTACTAGAGTTTATCAGACAGAGCAAGAATGCTGGGATAGCTGAGGTATTATTGTTTATTTTTCCTCCTTGTGTACTTATTTTAAGTTCAGTGATATATTTTCAACATCTGGTTTTTTCCAATGTTAAAATGGCATCAAATCTTTTCATGGTAATTCGCTAAAGCTGGTGACAGTAAAACATGATTTCACTCACGACATAAATGTGATAATAAATGGCAATAAGTTTAATATTCTATTTATTAACCCAGACAGTTTTAATCGTTCTTTCTCTACACTTTCTAATTGTGTGACAGTTTAGAGCAATGCTATCCTATAACATTATGGATAACGTTATATTGTATGTTTGTGTCTTGACTCTTCATTAAATTCCAATTGCTGTTTCATAGCAAAATGATTTCACAAAACAACAATTTGGTACCACCATAAATTTAATCTGAATTTCAAAGACAGTAGACAAATCATGATGTACCACATCTATAGACATGTCACTTAGAGATTGCTTGTTCTGTGTGGATTAATCCGGATTCCTTTCCCCCAGATTTATTTAATTTTATTTATCCCGAGTCCAAAGAGTAACTTTACCACAACAGACATAAAATATTTTAGAAGCAGTAACATCTGCCGACTGATCGCCACTGCGAATGAACCTGTATTTGTTGTCAGGTTTATTTAAATTTTATTTCAGCCTGAAATAATTGAAGGAGCTCTGAAGAGCCAGTTCAGCACAGCAGATGTAAAACATCTTGGACACGGTAACATCCACCGCCTGATCGCTGCTGCGGATAAACCTGGCAAACACAAGGCAAAGGATTACAGGGTTATATATGAAGCAGCAGTGTGCAATAAAAACAGGTATGTGTGTACAGCAAGGGTCGAAATTCTTTGTTTAACACAGGTGTGGTACTTTTCTGCAAAATTCCGCGAAGAAGCAAATAAAATAAATATAATTTTTTTAAAATAATAAGCAAAAAATAAAATAAAAACAGAAAACAAAAATTCTTTGCTTTTTATATTCTCTATGCGTGAATGCATGTTGTGTCAATGTATCAGTCTTGCATTCAGGATAGGCTAGAATACAGGTCGCTAAATAGCAATTTCACTATTTCCAAACATTATCATAGGGTTTAACATGAAGCTAAAAACCTAGGCTACATTGTAGTTAGCAATTTTGTCTTGAACGCAGAAACGGCTAAAGGAGAGGAAGTGTGTGGTAGCTTCCTCATTTACGCACTCTTTTATATTAAGGTTTTACCACCAGCCACATTAGAACCAATGGTATTTGCAGGATAGAATAAAAAATGAAAAACAGTCTTAAGACTTTACATATTTTGTCAAATACAGTCAAACCTGTCTTAAGCAGCCACCCAAAGGAGTAAGAAAATATGGCCTCTTAAAACAGGTGGCTGCTTAATACAGGTTAAATTATACTATACTTGCTGATTTGGGAGAAAATACAGGTGGCCGCTTAATACAGGTGACCACATGGGCAGGTTTGACTACTATGTAACCAAAAGCATCTTTAATTTTTTGACATATACAACTGATTTTCTGTAACTTAAAACAAATCATAACCAATTTTATTTTTATTCTGTAAGGCAACTTAAAAATTTATTTTTTGAAAAAGTGTGGCTCAATCAGTAATTGTGTCTAGGAGAAAAATAAATAAAAAGCTCCACCTATTTTTGATGTATGATATTTTATAAATTGCTTGCCTTTTGTATCCACTTTGTAGATGATATTCATTTGTTTTGACGGACTTCTTATTATTTATTATGAAACATAAATATATGAAAATGTTATATATATTTCAGAGGTGATATGGGTCAGAAGCGTGTAGGAGTGATGGGGAACATGACGCGCGACCAAGCTCTTATTTGTCTTCACAACTGTCCTATCTTGATGGATTTGGAGAAGTTCAGCCATTGGTCGCTAGTTTTTGAACCAGAGCACGGAAAGCTGAAAGAGTTTATTCAGAAATATGGTGGCTTGCACACAGTCTCCTTGGAGGGTAAGTTTATGATTATCTTTGTTACTCAAAGCATAAATAAAAATTTGTGAAGTACAACACTCAGACGTTCGATAGCTTAAATGCTGAAAACCAGAAAACATTTTTAAGTTAAATCAGATAGACTAGAAGAGATTAGTGTTTCACTCAGAGGACATAAATAGTAAAATAAGGTAGAGCATCCATGTGAAGTGACCTGTTTGAGCTATTTCTTGTTCTAGCCACTGGTCCACAACTGGTGTAACAGGCCATGGTATATGCTATCCTGTCTGGGAAAATTACATTTAAAGGAGCCCTTGCTGCTTGTTGGAAAGAGTATCCTGTGTGGTGAATGTGGGTTAACTCTGAAAACTATGAGTCACAAACACTATATGTTTGACACCAAATAACCGCAGGTTCTGGGATCAAATCTCAGTTGAGGCATAGGATTTTTAATCTGCATACCAGTTCCAATCCAGAGTGAGTGTTTTGCAAAGGCTCAATGGATGGGTGTAAGCCACAGACACTGACCGGTGATCCACAAATCAAAGGCAGTGGTATGTGCTATCTTCTGGGAAAACACATATAAAAGATCCCTTGCTGCTAATCAGAAATAGTAGCCTATGTGGTGGTAGCAGATTTCCTCTAAAAGACCAGGAGTCACAGAATACCATGTATCAGACACCTAATAAAACATTCCTTTCCTTTATATCTAAATTAATTCACTCAAAATATTTTATCAAAACGCTGACAGATGACTCACTATTAATTTTACTTCTACGGTTCATTATATTTATTGTATCTAGGTGGTCGTAGGACTGTTACAACAGATGTGCAGGCGCTCGAGATTAGACCAGGGAAACTGATCAAAGTGGTTTCCAAGACGACAAACGAGAAGTTCGAAGCGGCTCTAGAACAGCAGGATGTGTTAGGAAGCTGTGGACACTTGGTCTCTCTGGTTGTGTCTAATAAAGGCTTAGAAAACATGCCACTTGCTCTGATGGCGAACCACATGAAAACCACTCTGTTCAAGCTCCATGCATCTGGTGCAGCAGTCGCCACGAGTCCAGGTACCAGGCTCAGCAGATATAGTGTAAAACAATGTATGACTGAAACACAGCATTTAGTGATGAATCCAATGGAGCTCAAACCCCGCTAAATTTTGCAATTTAAATAATATTTTTTAAATGATTATTATATTTTATTTTTTATATACAGTGAAACTCTGCTATTACGACCACCAGTAGGACTTATTAAAATTGGTTGTAATATCGGGGTGGTCTTACTATCGGGTTAGGGTTTTTCCACAGTCATGTCCAAACATAATAAAGCAAGTAATCTGACATGTTCATTTTAATACACATGATTCATGCACCAATACAACAGTCTAAATAAGCAC
>JAULBS010022759.1:0-10642 GCA_032355785.1 Symmetromphalus regularis
ATCTGGATCTCCCTCCCTCCCTACCTCCCTCCCTCTCTCCCCCTCTCTCACTGTGTGTTTGTGTTTGTGCGTGTGTTTGTGTTCGAACGAACGAACGAATGAGCGTGTGTGTTTGTGTACGAACGAATGAGCGTGTGTGCATTCGTGATTGTGTGTACTCCCCTTAGTTATTTGTGGCAACCAACATGTCCATTTCAAACATTGTGTGATCTTCACAACGGCACAGCGAATTACTAAACACATTCCACCAGTGTTTAACTTATAACTTGCAAGATCCTTCAAGCAAATAACTAACTTCAACACCTTTAAGGAACTTTTAGATGTGCAGCCGACGACTTGCTTACGCCGGATTAGCTATGGATGACTGCGCATGCAGTGATCAAATTAGTAAAATAAATGCATGTATGCAACCAACGAGAGATAACTCCTCTTGATAACTGCTCTATCGATACAACGGCATATTCGTTTTAACGGCAAGACCTGTATAGCACCAACATGGCCGTTATAACGAGAGTTGACTGTACTTACATCATCCTCGACTTTTAGTCCAGTTCCACGCATGTCAATGTCAAATCTGCCCACTGGTCCGCATTTCGACTTCTTCTTGTCGAAGTGGTACGTGTATTTATCTCGGGCGTAACCAAAAGGCACTGGCTCGTATCCCGTGTTACTGGCAAATGTGTAGTCCTCTGGTTCGACACTCATAGTCTGTTAGGTAAACACAAATAATATCGCCATCAAAGTTAGAAATATCCCGACTAATAGTATTACTATCAACGTACATTTACAAAATAGTATAATGTGCAAAATATAATATCACCATCGAAGTTAGACATATCCCGACGAATAGAATTATTATCAACGTACGTTTACAAAATATAATATTGTGCAAAACATAATATCGCCATCAAATCTAGACATATCCCGACTATTAGTATTACTATCAACGTACATTTACAAAATATAATACTGTGCAAAATATAATATCGCCATCAAATCTAGACATATCCCGACTAATAGTATTACTATCAACGTACATTTACAAAATATAATACTGTGCAAAACATAATATCGCCATCAAAGTTATACATATCAAGATTGATAATATTATTATCATAATACATGCACAAATTAGTATACCATGAAAAAATAATTAACATCACATTAACTTGTTCGATTGATTGTAACACTATCATACGTATACAAAACAATATACCTTGTAAAACAAATATACCACCAATCTTTTCATTATCAACATATAAAACACAACTACCATACGCTTGAAGAAAAAACGTTACTGATTATTCAGTGTCTTTGAATGCAATTTAACATTTCGGTCTTATTTTACATCCAATATACTGTAAAGAAACAATTTAAGAACACCAAATATTTAACGACATAATTATATTCTTCAAAACACAATAACGTAAACTTTTTTACATATGTATTTTCATAGACAACCATTTTCAAAGTAAAATATTAATAGATACATCAAACATTACCATCAACACCCTTATGGGAGATGCAGTCCCGGGGCAGCCGTTTAAATATTGAGGAACAAGACTGAATAGAGACGCCATTACTCATTTGAAGGTCGCCTACAACGTATTCAACAAATGTAAAATCTATTGTTGCAAAAAAGAGCGCCGCAGATTATAGGGGGTGGGGGCAAATATCCCTCTTGTACCCTTCTCCGGCTGTGCCGGCCTTGCTATGGAGTATGTATGGCATTTCAGCAAATACTTACATGAATGTAAACTCGTACTTTTGAAAAGACACTTTTCCCCGTGTCACTCACATTTCGTGATAATTTCTCGCGTCCTGAACATCCGTAATCACTCTTGTTTGGGTTTTCTCCAACATTAGGGTGCATCAGAGATATGTACTCCTTGGGGTCACTGGAATTCATTTGGTGGCAGTAAACCCTAACACTGACGCCATTAAGGATCGGTGGGTATACTAAATACTCCCCATCTAATGTATTTCCGGCTTTCTTGTGATCTGCGCATGTCCGCGGATAGCCTGATTAAAAACAAGATATAATTTTTTTTTTCAATGGGCTTCTTTTACAATAGAAATGATTAACGACTGAATGAATGGTCATGTTTAAGTAATTACTAGTACAAGCAGCAAAGAGAATAACTTAAACATACATAAGCTACTAAGTATCAAACAATGATAATCAAATCTGTGATGCACTCAAATTAGTCAGTATTTTCAGATGGTCGTAATATGTATAATGTTATTTAAACGCAGAAACGACGTGTGTCTACATTTGACGGCGGCTGCGAAAAAGAATACACAGATGAGGAAAAATGATAAAATAATTGTATTGCTTTGTCTGATAACCAATGGTAATATGAGTGCAAGGACTATAAAAACATAGACTCAATTAACTGTTTTCTAATTCACTGTTTGCAAAATTTAAATGACGCCAGCCACTCTTCCTTTCACTGTTTCATTTCTTTGAAGTAACGTAAAACGTATATAAAAATGAGACTGGTTTCAAGGTTAAATGAACAACTGTAACTACATATTGGCCTGAACGCACTATTTGTTTGTCTTGATTGACAAAATACAGATAACCCGCTAATACATACGTTCCCATTCCTTCTCCTCGTGGAGTTCTTTGTACGTCAGAACGAGTGGTGTAGTGGGAGAACAACCGCCGCACCATCCTCCGCAATCCAGACGTATTTGGTAATAGTCGGCAGACTTCTGTACAATTGCAAAGGGATTCCAACCAAATGTCTCCCACTCAGTCTGTAAATCATACACATATGATAAATAATACACATATGGTAAATCATACACATATGGTAAATCATATACATATGATAAATCATGCACATATGGTAAATCATACACATATGGTAAATCATAGACATATGATAAATCATACACATAGGGTAAATCATACATATATAGTAAATCATACTTATATCATAAATCATACACATGGTAAATCATAACATATGGTGAATCATAGACATATGATAAATCATACACATATGGTAAATCATATACATATCATAAATCATAGACATATGATAAATCATACACATGATAAATCATACACATATGATAAATCATACACATGTGGTAAATCATACACATATGGTAAATCATATACATATGATAAATCATGCAATTATGGTAAATCATACACATATGGTAAATCATAGACATATGATAAATCATACACATATGATAAATCATGCATATATGGTAAATCATAGACATATGATAAATCATACACATAGGGTAAATCATAGACATAAGCAATACGACGTTTATGATAAAAAATAATATATTCATCAATCTAATAATGTGTTTTGCTTTGAACATACACATACACACAGTCTGTAAAACATACAGAAATGGTAAATCGTACACATAAGCAATACGAAGTTTATTATCAAAAATAATATATTCATCAATATGTAATGTTTATTCCTTTGGCCATACACAGTATGGTACCATATATAAGTATGAACTGGCTGGCTTATAGAAAACAGTTATCATTGAATTGAATTCTCTCCATATTAGAACATAATTATTACTATAATAAAGATAACATTTTGTTTTGTTTAACGCACCATTAGAGCACGTTCATTTATTTATCATCGGCTGTTAGAAGTGATTCTGACACACTTTCTTCAAAGAAAACCATTAACATCTAGCTATCGTCTCATATGCCTTTTTACACAGACATGAAAGCACATACCACGACTTTTGATAAATCAATCGTAGTATACCTGAAAACGAGTCAATCTAAGAGGTCCGTTGGTTGTATTTATTTGCGTGCTTATATCCAATTAAGGTTCAAGCACGCTGTCCTGGGCACACAACTCAGGTTCCTGTGCTTTCTGTCCAGGACTGAGGTCAGTGTTAGTAGGAGACACGAAAGCAGCTGCTTTTCTATAAACAGCAAGGGATCTTTTATATGCACTATTCCACAGACAGAATAGCACAAACCACGGCCTTTGTTAAACCAGTTGTGGACCACTGGTCAGTGTAAGTGGTATACACCTACCTACTGAGCCTTGCGGAGCACTCACTATGGGTTGGAGCCGATACTGAGATTAAAAATCCCATGCCTCGACTGAGATTTCGCACAAAACATTTTATACACCCATGAAAATGAGCCCCACCCACCTTTGAAAATCCTTCCTACGTCACTGAAACAGTACAGCTCAGCAAAAACCTACCCAAACGAATATTGAGAATACAATAACATCGCTCAGGGGCTTATGAAAGAGAAGAATGAAGATATATATATATAAATATTATTTTTTTTTTTTTTTTTTTTTGCTGTGTATGTTTGTCGGTTTGAAATTAGAACTGAATATCGTCTTCACATTAGACTCGTCCACTTTCACGCCTCATTTGAATAGCTCGTCTGACTACAACGTTCTGTACCAAATCACGTGATCAAATCTATTCGAAATGAATGAAAGCTCATCTGTGATTGGTAGATATATGAGGCAGTGGGTATTTTGAAAAATACTGTGGTTATATACCCTGTAATTTCATTATCTTTTTAGCAGAATCATTATTACATCAGTGATACTTGGTTCTTGTTGATACCTGGGGTGGCAAAAATATTACAGGTGACATTTTGTGCGGATCTGAAGATGTCCAATGCAAACAACATGTAAGTCGTTAAAACGCTATGTGACAGTATATTTTCTTTGAGTCATAGTTAATGGCAGGCGTCACATTGTATGTCTGTACACAGGTCTAGTGGTGCGAAACGTTGCTTCTATTTCTTTTATTAAGACATGTACTATGGTCGTCAGTGGGATTTTATTTGGTCCAATGATACCTACACTGTATGTCTGTATTCCAGAGGTTTGAAACGTTGCTTCTATTTCTTTTATTATGAAATGTTACTATGGTCGTCAGTGGGATTTTATTTGGTCCAATGATACCTACACTGTATGTCTGTACACTGGTCCAGTGGTTTGAAACGTTGCTTCTATTTCTTTTATTGAGAAATGTTACTATGGTCGTCACTGGGATTTTATTTGGTCCAATGATACCTACACTGTATGTCTGTATTCCAGTGGTTTGAAACGTTGCTTCTATTTCTTTTATTCAGAAATGTTACTATGGTCGTCAATTGGATTTTATTTGGTCCAATGATACCTACACTGTAAGTCTGTATTCCAGTGGTTTGATACGTTGCTTCTATTTCTTTTATTATGAAATGTTACTATGGTCATCAATTGGATTTTATTTGCTCCAATGATACCTGTATATGTGTAGTATATTCGAAAATACACATTGAGACTACCGTCATGAGTAAACGCTATTCTTGGAGCGTTATGGTGTATAGCGGCCATTCAAATATTACGTGACGCCATTTTCTTTAAAATTAGACACTCACCCCCTTGTAACGCTCCGTAACGCCAGATTATAAACCCCCCAAATATTACGTAACGCTGTTCAAGACACCCAACCCCTTGTAACGCCACATAAACGCGTGTACCTACACTTCTACACTCCTCTAAGCGTTATGTAATATTTTAATGGCCCCATAACAATCACAGCAGTTGAACTTAAGTGGATTAACTCTGTTCTAACTACATTTGAGCACCATCCATTATGGGGTTAACATCGTGTTCTGAGTGTGGAAACAGTTTTTCTAGATATGATAATACGTAAACGCACTAGCCTCAAATGCACCAACTAGAAACCCCTCCTCCTTCTCTCCCATATACCCCTCTTCCACCTCCTCTTCCTCCTCTTCCTTGTCCTCGTACCCCTCCTAAAACTCCTGCTCCTCTACTGTGTTTGTCATCGCTACAGTCGGCAACCCTAGGATTACCATCAGAACAATTTGCAGAGCCTTTCTCAATTTACAATACTGTCTAATGCTGTTTTTGCGGGACCAAGTGGCTGTGGGAAGACTGCTTATGTATCGAATACTCCAGAATGGACTCATCAAGCTAACACCTAACAATATCATATGATGTTACACCGAGTAGCAGCTACTTTTCGACAATGAAACAATGTTTGGCATGGAGATTCGGGATCAAGACAAATCATTGGCTCCACGCATAGTTTCTGGTATATATCGATCGAATTTGGAGGGATGGAGGCGAGGTGACTGCCCATCAGTGCCCTTTGATATACCCCGAATATGGAGAGAACCACAGAACCATGTGAATAACTGCTACTTCTGTATGGTGGATATTTCAAGATACAAGAAAACGAAAAATCGACTTATCACATATCCAGATATTTCATCATCTATTGCTACAGTAAAGTTTGTTTTATTTAACGACGCCTCTAGAGCACATTGATTTTTATCTTATCATCGGCTATTTGACGTCATACATATGGTCATTCTGACATATGTCTTTAGAGGAAACCGCTGCCACCACATACGCTACTCTTTCTGATAAGCAGCAAGGAATCTTTTATATGCACTGTCCCACAGACAGCACATACCACGGCCTTTGATAAACCAGTTTTGGACCACTGGTTGGAATGGAATATAGCGCAAACTGCAAATGGGTCCATTGAGAATGATTGATCCGACGACCGACCGTTTCACAGGCAGACTCACTACTGTTTGAGCTAGATCCTGCTCTCTGACAGATGCACATAACATAATATCTTCTGTTAATGCAGACATCCTCTCCATATTATACAGAAAAATCTATATAAATAACAGTTATGTAGCTGAACAAACTTTGGTTAAAAGAAATGAATGGAAAGTTTGTTTAATGAAATCCCAGCACAATATATAACCAACAGTTTTTAAATATCAATCAAATTATTTTTGCATGGTCTATGAATGAAACCTACTACTGCTACATAATGCTTTTGATTAGCAGCAATGAGTCTTCCGTAAGCATATTCAAATACAGGGTAATGCATATTCAAATATAGGGTAATGCATATTGTAGCCTTTGATATATATATATATATATACCATTTCTGGACCACTTGCTGGATTAGCTAGTAAACACATGTAGACAGCCAAATGTGTCTAATTATCTCATGTGTTCACTGTGAACATGAAATAGTGCTAACAGGTTCACTGAGAAGGATCTCATTGTTCATTACACCTCACAAAACTGAGTACTACCATACAAACAAATAATGGGGAGGGGAGTAAATGGTAATGGAGTGGAGGTGGGGGAGAGGAAGGGAGAGATAATCAATACCAGAATTATATTATTATTATGTTAATAAAGAGTCATTTGCCTGAAAAAGGCTGTAAGCTAATAGAATAACTTATCGGATGTGAAAAAAGACGCCTAACAACTAACACTGATTTTAGTGATAAACATTTATTTCTAGAACATATCCTAAGGTTATATTTATGTGTTGCTACAACAAAAAACACCATCCAGGAAATGACTAGCCATAAAGAACAGTAAATTTTATAGAATGTGTATGTCTACATGTGTATTATGACTAAGAGCAATACACATGGAAATGGGAGGAAAACAGCTGGATAGTAATAGAATATATACAGTCAAACCAGCTTAAACAGTTACCTGCATTAAGCTGCCACCATATCATGGTCAGAAATCATTTAATGACTCACTCCATGTTAATATATAAGTATGTTAAAGTCAGACTCATATTTTCTCACATAGTGTGACTGATAATAATTTCATTTTGAGGCTTTTCAAAGTAAAGTAGGAATCTCTGGCTAACATTTTCTTTCACATTTATATTTTATTCTTTTTATTTCAATGAATAGGTCTAATTTAGAACAAAAATCATTATGAAGGGGAGCACTAAATGCATATGTTCCATTCCCCATTTTCCACAAAACAGTGAACTTCTTGCTAAGTCAAAAATGCATTGGCGATATCTGCACCCCAAAAGCAGAATATCTGCATTCACAATTATCACCCATCATTAAAAAGGATGTGCATTAAAAAGCCACCTGTCTTGAGATGCTAATGTTTGTTATTCCCTTCAGTCTGCTTAACACAGGTTTATAATGAGATGTCACATTTTAATTACAGGTACCAATATAAAGTTATAGGAATATTTCTTTATCTTAAGTATTCCTTCAATAAGATTGGTTAGTTCTGATATACAACAAGACCCTATTAATTAATAACTTATAAAAGTATACTAATGTAAAGTAGTAGATTTTTTTATTATTATTATTTCTTTATTTAACGACCCCCATCAGCACATGGCAAACATCAGCTACTGGAGGGTCATGCTATGGTTATTATTTCACTTTTTTAAAAACATATGTACACACAAATCAATGATAATAAAAGGTATATAAAATATAATGACATCAAACAAAGTAATAAACAAGACTATGGGAAACAAAAACAAATTTAGTATATCACTGATGAAAAGTAAATTTATAATAAAAATTAGTTTCTTTAAAAACTTAATAATGAATTGTGGGTGAAATCAAAATGATTCCACCACACACTCATTAACAAATACACTACTTAGAACTAACAGGCTCAGGGTACTACAATTACTTATTTATATGGGTATACTCATTATGTTAAGTAGTCATTCAACAGGATTGGTTGGTTCTGATATCCAACACACCCTGTCAATTAATTATTTATATGGGTATACTCATTATGTTAAGTAGTCATTCAACAAGATTGGTTGGTTCTGATATCCAACACACCCTGTCAATTAATTATTTATTAACTGAGTGTTACAGAAGATATGGCAGAATGAAGATTCAACACACCTGAGTGCATGCCAGATTCACTTTAAACAATTCTTCAACTTCAAGCCAGACTTGTTTGTAGTGCTCATAACATGTTTATCAATAGATTTTCACATATTTGTTTTGTCCTATTTTTAACACTGCTCATAAGAAATGCATACTAGAGTATAAAATTTCTGCTAGATCTTGGAGCAGATCTTATTTACTGCTTTACCTCAATCAAAAGTTGTCAGTCTAAATAAATAACAAACAAACATTCGGACAATAAACATCGTTTTTAATGATTTATATATCAGAACGAATCACTTTTATAGAAATTTAAATTTTGTAAATATGCAGCTACTTGTACAGACATACATGCAGAGAGTGTGCAAATTGTGGCTGATGAGGTTATATACCATATATGAAGCCATACAAGAGATCTGAAAAATGTTCAAATACCTACCCCTTAAATTGATTTTGGCATATTTTGGGCTCATTTGCCAAGGTATTTTTGAATCAATTACTAAAAAATTTGCTCTAAACTTGAGGTAGGTTTGAGCCCCCCACCTCCCACTCACACCCACCAGCCATCAAGACATTGGCTGTTTAATACAGTTCAATGTATACTATATTAGCTGATTTGGGAGAATTAAAAATATGGCCATTTATGACAGGTGACTATTTAACAGAGGTGGCAGTTCAAGCAGGTTTGACTCTACGTATGTTTACATCAATCTATCATTTCTATTAAAACAATTTCAAGCAGTGATATTTCCTAGGGAAAGATACCCTAATGAATCTGTCCCCTCTCTATCTGTTGATCCAAAGAGGGGTAGTTTTGATATGGCTGCTATTCAATTTTAAAAGAAATGAATCTAATCCAACCCTGACCCTAACTTAATGATACAAATAAGTTTACTAGAAAAAGATATTAAATTACATTTTAATTAAATAAACTTGTAACAGATGGGGACTGGGTGGATATTTTACCTTTCCTAGAAGAGGGGTATGGAAAGTGAATCTAGATATAATGACAATCTACAAGTATGGGCACAATGTAGAATTATCAAAATAGTGTTTTTTTCTGTATCTTCAAATAAAATTGCAAATATTACTAAAAACATAACTGCATAATACAGGTCAATTTTAATAAAATATCAATTACTAGTAATGTTTACTGATAATCAAAACTGTAATATGGTCCATTTTTAACATTAACATTGTTTTGTATATAGGCTAACTGCTTTGTATAAACACTGCTGAATGATTTCATAATATACTTCAACACTATTAATATAACATAAACATTCAAAGCGTTCTAAAAAGAAAAAAAACCATGCACTAGTTGATCAGAGAAGCGCAGCAACAGATAACATTGTGTGAATGTATGAGTCATCAACATGTAATGTAACCGCTCACTGATTTATACACTTTATGTTCATCTATCCAATAACTTACTACTCATATAGCAGTGCATTATAAAGGGGTTTGGGTGTGGTTTGGGTTAATGATGGTGGGGGGGGATTGGAGAGAGAAGGGGTATGGTTTGGGTTAATGATGTGGGAGGGTAGGACTAGAGAGAAACGGGGTATGGTTTGGGTTAATGATGGTGGGAGGGTAGGACTAGAGAGAAACGGGGTATGGTTTGGGTTACTGATGTGGGAGTGTAGGATTAGAGAGAAAAGGGGTATGGTTTGGGTTAATGACGGGGGAGGGTGGGAGTAGAGAGAAAAGGGGTATGGTTTGGGTTAATGACGGGGGAGGGGGAGACTAGAGAGAAAAGGGGTATGGTTTGGGTTAAAGATGGGGGAGGGAAGGACTAGTGAGAAAAATTGTACGGTTTAGGTTAATGATGGAAGGGGGAGGGTGGGACTAGATAGAAAATGGGTATCACTATGATTTGGGTTAAAGACGGGGGGGGTGGGACTAGAGAGAAAGGGGTATGGTTTAGGTTAATGATGGTAGGTGGAGGATAGG
>JAULBS010022781.1:0-10639 GCA_032355785.1 Symmetromphalus regularis
TCAATCAAAATGTGACAAATCGAATTTTGGCTGGTGCTCTTTGATATTGGATGAAATGATACTGCCATCTGTAATGGGATACATGCATGGCGAGCTCTTTTGTGTTTTATTTTCTAAAGGCGACCTGAAAACACAAAACACTTGAACTCTATACTTAACTTACCTATCTGTAGTTAAAACTGTTCATAACAAAACACTCAAGCGTTCATTTTCGTATTATCATTTACAGATATGGAGCCAAAACATGGTCTTTAAATGAAAGATGAATACAGTTAATAAAAACATAATGGCAGGATCAAAACTTAACCAGGGATTCGTCTGTCGTTTGAAAGTCTAAATGTCTTCACTTCAATTGCAAATCCTCGCTTCTTTTTCATAAAGATAAAACAAACTAAAGTCTGTTCACGCTACTTGAAACATGGATATTGACGAATAAAAACCAAAATATATAATTCACCCCATTAATCTTGATATTTTAGGAAATTAAAAAATAAGTCCTATTTTTTGTCTAAATTGGAGTGTCCGTTGGTTCTGTATTGTCTGAACAGCAGTCAAAAGTATTTTTTTCGCATTTCATGTCTACGTTACTTTGACAATCATCTTTGACTTTCTGCAGACGTCAGATAAATCCATATAAAAATGGGAGCGTTTGGTAATTTTTTAAATAATTTATTTCTATGTGACGCCGTTATTATTTTATAAAGATATTTATCGTAATTTAATATCAATGCCATATTTGCAAATATTTATTTATTAAAATAAAAACGATTGACGAGATACAAATATTAACGGAAATGATCGAGATGCTCCGAATGTTAAAATAGATACTAGTAGTTACCCCACTTTGTAATGATCTAGTCTGCCAACTTTTATTATCGTTGTGAAATATTTCCGATATTTCTGTACGAGTGAATGGCTGATATCGTAAATTATTATTTAACAAAGTAATAAAAAAAATAACCTGGCACCATAGGACTTTTTTTTGCTATTTCCGAAACACTAATTCGTTTTCGCCTAGGTTCACACAAACTAAAGTAATCAACAATAATCCATGTTCCAAGTAGCCTAAACAGACTATAATTCCTGAAGACAGAACTTGGCGACATCGTGCGATTGGTTTTCTGCCATCGTTTCACATTTACATGCAATAAAACTGAACGCCCAATTAATGATAAAGTTCAGTTCGTTTAAAACTAATCTAGCTAAATCAAAATGAGGGAATCTGACAAAATCATTCAATTTAATAAGTAAAAGACGAAGAAGACGAGGAAATAAAGCGTTAATACAATATCGGTTTCATACCTTGATCTTTGCATTAAGACATAAACATATCGCTTTCATAGCTTGATCTTTGCATTAAGACATAAAACATTTATAAAAAATGATTGCAAGCATGACTGCAGCTTTTTCGTTTAGATTTCATTACTTACGTTAATGAATTTGACATCCAAAGATATTGTTCATGACAGATGAAACTGGTTAGATCTTACAAAACTTTTTAAAGGGTAGACTTTGTAGAAGCCTAATTACAGACTAAAACAGAAGAAAAAATATTTTATATTTGTTTTTCATGATTTTATTTTTTACAATTAGTACTATTATTTATATTTTTAGATAAGCAGATGATCTGGTATCGTCATTGTATTTTATTCAGCACATGTCATCGCATTACTACTTTATCGAAATAGACCTTGAACAATTGCAGTTTTGTCATTCAAATTTAGCCCTGTTAACAGTAGAGATTATCCATGTTACGTCATTTTCTCAAGAGTTGTCTCCCTTTGGAGCCTTGCTGGATATACACTCGAGAGGAATCTCAATAGCATTCCCATCAAAACAAGCTAATTTTATTTTGTTTGTATAGCTCTAGTGTGTTTGAACTTTTAACAATTTTAGTTTTGTGGGGGAGGGATACTTTTGTTTAACGACACCACTAGAGCACATTGATTTATGAATCATCGGCTACTGAATGTCAAACATTTGGTTATTTTGACACGTAGACAAGTGTGATCCAGCCTCCAACGGGTTTTGAACCACTGTCATCAGCTTGAGAGTCCGGCATTCTAACACTGGACCACCGAGGCTCTTTAATGACTAAGTCATAAAAGTAATACTATTCTCAACTGATTATGACGTATATAATTTTATAATTTCTGTTGTTGAAAGTGGTCTATAATGTTGACCAAAGGAAGATTAACTATCCACCGTGCATAACCTCTGTACACAGGCATGCTCTTAAAAACAATGTTGGCGATTCTTTAAATTAAAGAGCGAGTCAATATGGGAATAAATAAGTTTTCCTTTAAGAGGAATTAAAATCTATGCAGGCCAGAACAGAGGGGGTGGGGGGGGGGGTCAAGTGGGCCATTTGGCATGGGTTTACAATTTTGAGGGGGGCAACTCTCCTATAGATGCAAAGGGGGCCTTTGGTGAAGAATATTGACATTATAAAGAGAGTCACTGTGGACCCTTTTCGACAAAATATTAATATTTTAAAGAGGATTACAAAAATACTTAATGAGCAGTTTGAAACGGGGGCTTACATTTCCCATCTGCCCTGGATCTATTACCAGCTTTGCACTGGCCTGAATGTATTGTACGGCTACCCTTAACTGGACGGCAAACACTTTAACGACTGGACCATATCGCGGCTTCTCAGTGCCACCGTGGTTTTATGCTAATAGCTCTGTTGGTCCAGGGGCGCGCTTACAGACTCCAATATGTAATGTATCTGTACCTCCAGGTGATTTCAAAAGATGTTTTCGCTTTGAAGACTTTTTAAGCAGCTGAGCCCCAACGTTGGCCACTGAGTCTACACATGTACCTACTGACCTGTCTCTAATCACAGGGTAACGCTATATTATCTCGTTTAATTCCCACATAACAATATGAACCGGTATCCCGCAAAGCAGACTATTGAAAATCGCCAGCCTCTCTTCGCCTCACTGATATCGTCTGATGCTGGCGTGTATTCCCGCGCAAATGTTATACGTATCTGTCTGAATCTTTCCTCCGCTTGATTCTTATTGTCCAGTCACTTGATCAGTTTTATCTATCAATCTACACCAGAGATGAACGCAGTGTTTGATAACAAGTTTTTAGAAAATACAATGGACTGTTTGTTTACGTCGTGAAAAAATCATTCGAGTGGATCTTGCTTTGCAATATTTGTGCCTATTCCGCTAGTTCGTCATTGTTGGGGTGTAATTCCATCATAAAACATCAACGGCAACTCGTTTACATGCTCCTTTTTTGTGGACAACATTCCGTTCCTCTCTGGTTGTCACCTTTAGAAATACAAAAGAAAGAGGATGCTGGTATCCCGTTAATTAAACGGAAAGAATAAATGTCTCGATCTATTCAAAATGGAGACTTGGTTTTGAATTACTAAGTCCCGTTAGTATACTAGAAAGGCGTAGGTAACATATTTCTTGCTAACAAAACATCTACTGACAGCTGAAATGACACATAATATTTTGCATAGAATATATATTTCGTGTATCCTTGGTGTTTCTAGTCCTCCTTGAGATTGAGGTAACTCAGATCGAATTCTTTACCTGTTATAGATGATCCACCCTATACTGAATATGGCATATATTTATGTATTCCCCATCCCCGTTTGAAGGCTGATAATAACTAGATTAGAATCCCTGGCAAGGCATCACATTGTTAATCCTGTATAACTGTTAAAGCACGCCTGTATTGAGTGCACCCTTTAATTTAGTCAGAAGGGTCTGTCCAGGGGGATTTGAATACCGACTAAAAATCAGAGTGCCCTGTAATGATGAAAGAAATCTTTACAACCACTTACATAGACAAGTGGACCTCAAGGTGACCTTATCTTTAAATGGTATAACAAACGAGGTGGAAAATGTACATTAGAAACACCCTTGCTGCTTGCTAAAAGAGAATAGCCACCGTGTGTGGCAATTGTATGTTTTTATACTAACATTAACTTTTGCCCTGGCAACATTCTAGGCAGCTGAATCGTGTGCATAGGACAGCGTACTTGAACATAAACTTGATTAAACACGAAAATAAGTTACAAAGAACAAGCATGTTAAACTCAACATAATAGTGAGCCTCTGTGGTCCAGTGGTAGAATATTAGACACTCAAGCTGATGACAGTGGTTCAAACCCCGTTGGAGGTTCGGTCACACTTTGACTACGTGTCAAAATAACCAAATGTTTGACACCCAGTAGCCGATGGCTAATAAATCAATGTGCTCTAGTGGTGTCGTTAAAGAAAAAAAGAAAAAAAACGTGCACTTTAATTATTACGTTTAAATTACTCTAAAACTGCATTTACCGGTATATACTCTGCTTAACCACCTGTAACCAGTGCACTTCATGACACAGCATTTCAGGAAGGAATGTATAGATAAAAATATATCATTAACGATACTTTGATGGAAATAATGTTACACGAACCTCTCTAAATGCCAGACGAATGTAAACGCATTATTCATCAGACCGTTTGCTAGTAACATTGGAAATGCCACGATGAGCGCATTTATTTATCTATCATAGTTCCGTCTGTATCCAGAGAACTCATTCCAGATGCAAATCCTTCCTAACATAACACGCTCATTTAGTCTATCATGAAAGTGCGCAAGGTCTGGCTCTTAATTCCACATGATCGCTTGAATTGTATGTTCTTGTCAAAAACGATTTACATTGTTAGATACGTTTAGGCTTAAAATATATAGATTCTAACGTCATCTCATCTCCATAGAGTAATCTTCATTCTAAGCAGATTTCAAGCAACAACAACATGTAATTCTGGCATAGACATTGTTCCATCCATCAGGGTTATAACAGTAAAAACTTCTAATATACACATCCATTTAAAAATATAACAAATCGATGATTAAAATGTGTCTGAACACAGGCAGACAAGACCAGACCTCTCAAGTCTCACTGTTTTGCCGTGAGATTCACGGTTTTAAGCAAAATCTCACGGTCTCACGGTAAGTCGCTAAAATTTCACAGTTTTTCTCTTGCGATAAAAATCCATTGTTGTTAAAACAATTTCTGTTCTTGCTCAATCGAGTTCTCGGCCATTCCGGCCAAAAATAACAAACAAAGTGAGAGTACTGAATACAACAATTCATATTTAGAAGTTCAATGCCAAATAAGGTTATTGTTACCATTTTACAAACCAAAGTTTCAATCTATTTGGATGGCACTACAAAGTTTAAACTTCAGAAACTTCTCAATGATGGAGACATTTCTGAGAGGCAGTATTCTGCTGTACTTGTGCCGTACTTTTATTGCTTTCTACACAAATGAACGACCACTTTATTTTGCTTAGCACTTGATTATGCATAAACAGGTCAAACTCCAGATTTTTACTGAAATCTCTAGGTTTTTGGGCTTAAGTATCCAGGTTTCCAGTGTCTCGATGTTGAGAGGGCTGCAAGACCCCAGCAAGCTTTTTACAGGACTGTCGTCTCTTCACAACACAGAGAAACTATCACATCAGAATGGCACCATCGTTTTTAACAATAACTTGTCTTCTAGGGACTGTAGAACAAAAAGGAAAACGGTTTTGGAAATTAAACGAAAGACCTATTTTTTTATACACAATGTCAAGAAGATATACTGAATATCAATTTTTGTTATGGGGAAAAAACGATCATTAAGCGGTTTTAGCGGGGTTTTTTTTTTTTTTTTTGCACTTTTCTGTTATGATTTTTTGTTACCGTAGGCAACTATATATAATTCAAATATGTTTGAAGTGAAATACTTTTGTGTATCATGTTCACGTTGCAAAAGGTTTGAAAGGCAGTTGTTTGTCCTTTTGGCACTTATTTTTCAACTGAAAAACGCTGGTGTTTTGTTGTTATACTTTCGGTGACGCGAAGTATAGACGTGGTCAGAGGGTGCAGAGTTAGTCACATAGCTATGGAGATCGGCAGCTGATCTAAACATGACGCATTATTTTGTGACCAGTATCAACCTAAAGATATGAATGGGTAACAGTAGCGGACCCATGAGGTTCATGGATCCGGATTCCCCTTTCTCGTATTTGTTTCCTTTACATTTGACAAGTAGAGGGACGTGAAAATTAACTATTGCCCATCATATCTGGACACCCCTTTCAGAAATCCTGCATACGTGCCTGGGTAATCGAAGAAGAAGTATGTCCAAGTAAAGTTCAATTATACATTTGACTTAACGGTCTACATTGTATGCTTAGGATAGAGGTTAAAATTAGTACGAACGAAAAAACTTCTCTTTTTTGGTTAATACTAAGTGTTGCTTTCAGTTTTTATATCTCTTGTATCATACTCTTAATAGCACGCACCACGATCCTTAAGGATTTGTCTGTACGTGCCTTAAAATCTACTCATAAATAGCATTTATTTTCTTTATTGTTTAATAAATCAGTTATGAATCATTGGCTGGGATTTTTGTTATCAACCCAACGCTAATTTGTAGCCGATACTGGGATTCGAACCCCTGACCTTCCAGACTTGGACATGGTAAGCTAAGCACTAACCCACCGAGATCAGATTATATATATACGTATAGGTGCGATGTATATATAGCTTCAGATTGTGTATTTCCGGTTTGGCGAGATACGCATGCGCAGGAGCCTTAGTTATGCGTGTACTTTGTTGAAGGCCAATGGACTGGTTATATAACATTGGTGAATGAAAAATAAACACATACCTAAGCAAATTTTTTTCTTATCTATGCAGCATCCACAGTCGGCGTATTGCCACCCAGGTTAACTTGGAGGAAATTCAGAAACAATTGATACAGGATGGCACGACACAAAGGTTTGGGGTGAAGATCAAAGAGATCGCGTGGGAGTGCACCCCATGATGCAAAGCACACATGGAAGTGAACATGTTTCCTGATAAAGCACACAAAATTCGCACCGATATAGCAACTGAACTTACTCGCCCTATACGCCGGCCGACTCTTTTATTGATAACATGCCCCATGGAGAAAGGGGAGAAAACATGCTCCATGGAGAAAGGGGAGAAAATACACACAGAAGAGAATCTGGTCACTTTCGCTAGTCTCGTTTTGTTCAGAGCACTTTCTGCTAGATTAAACTAAATGTTTGCTATAAAGGACATGGTTACCTACATTGTAACCAGGGTCATATTTGGTACCATCTACTAGATTAAACTAAATGTTTGCTATAAAGGACGTGGTTAGCTACATTGTAACCAGGGTCATATTTGGTACCATCTACTAGATTAAACTAAATGTTTGCTATAAAGGACATGGTTACCTACATTGTAACCAGGGTCATATTTGGTACTATCTACTAGATTAAACTAAATGTTTGCTATAAAGGACATGGTTAGCTACGTTGTAACCAGGGTCATATTTCGTACTAGTGAGCTTCTGAAATACAGTGGTAGAACACAGGACTCTCAAACTGAAGACAGTGGTTCAAACCCTGTTGGAGGCTGTTTGACATCCAGTAGCCGATAATTAATAAATCAATGAGCTCTAGTGGTGTCTCTAAACAAAACAAACCTAAAACAAATTGGTGCTATCTTCCAAATGACTGAGATAAGTAATTTGCTTTGTCCTTCAGAAGAAACTCGCTACTGTCACAAAGAATACTGTTTTCGATTAGCAGCATGGTATATTTTTGCCCACTTTCCCTAAGAACAAAAATAGCACATACCAAAGACTTTGATACACCATTTGTGGACGACAACCCAAATGGGTCCTTTGAAGAGGATCGAGCTGACGATTCATCGCACCTCACACGGACGACCTACCCCTGAACGAAGTCCCATTCCCCACTTGGACGAAATTTGGTTTGGTTTGTTTAACGACACTAGATCACATTGATTTATCAATCATCGGCTATTGGATGTCATACATTTAGTAATTTTGACACGTAGTCATGTGTGAGCCTGCCTCCAGCAGGTTTTGAACCACTCTCTTGAAGTTGATCTTGAGGGTCCGGTGTTCTATCACTGGACCACAGAGGCTCACCCTCACTCGAAAGATGCTCATGGAATAACCGCTGTTTTTGCAGAGGTTCACTCGTTTTGTTTAAAATAACCCTTGAATCCTTTCATGAACACAGATAAAAAATTATGTTTTTTTTTTGTTGTCGATTTGATTAGAACTTTGGGTGCACAATTCACATTGCAAATATGCCTCTATAACTATTTCAGAATCTTAATCTATGAGACACAAACTCTTAATTTGGAGCACTGCAAATTGATCAATATGCTATTTTAAAACTAAAGCATTCTTGTCCTTGCCAACTGCAGGCATAAAGCAAAACCGTGATCGTTATCGTTCTCGCAATTTATTGCATGATGACGATTCGATTTCTGGTGAAGCACCTCAAGTGAAGAGGCAATACAGGAATTCGGTTAAGTTATACAGTTGTTTATTATTTTTCATTTAATTCTTGTTTACTGAATCTACTGTTTCTGACCTTGACTTTATTTTGCAGTTCGTTTCTGAACTCAAATACAGGGTCTGTACAATCTCCCTAGAGAAATATAAAGTAAAACATTACCTTTATGATGATAACGAAATTCATTATTGTTTTTAAGATGGTTTAATTTGGTTGTGTGTCAAAGGTTCTAGAGTCGTAATCCTGTACAACATCATGTGTGTATACAATGCAAGAGGTGTCATCTATAGCTGCAAGTGCTTGCGAAAAGTGATTCTATTCAGACACGTTTGCATATGTCAATAATGTATGACGTAACACTTGCCCATAAGGAACTGGACATATATATTATATATATATATTTATACACACACACACACACACACACACACACACACACACACACACACACACACCCACACACACACATTTCTATCATTTATTTATTTTTTTACTTCACAAGATGGCAGTGGAGAATCTAGAAAATCTATTTAGGGGCCCCAATAATATAATGCAGATTACTAGGATTCTTTAACGTTAAAAAAAAAAAAACCCTTTAAATTGCCCCCGCCTATATCCTGCCTCATCGATAGTACCAGTCAAAAGCATAGGCTTTAGCACCTTTTGTGGTGACCTTCAAAAAAAATAAAAAATAAACAGTGGCAGGAATGGAATACATGCCAATGAGTCCAATGAGAAGAATCGTTCCCACGACCCATCACACCTCAGTCAAGTTCTCTTTTAATTAACATCCTGCGTCTTGGAATTAAGACGCTGTGCTAGTTTGAAACCCGCGAGTGATGCTTTATGACGTAGGAAAACAGCAGCTGTTATCTTTTTTTTATAGATCTGTGTTGAAGGTAATGACATTTGTATCTCCATGCCCGTAAAGCAAACTCACTTTTTGGAAAGTATTCAAATCAAGTTCAGGTGATAATATCGAAGCATTTGCCAAGTTGAGCAAGGATGAATCCGAACTGGTACCGAATTGAAAGCCGTATCTTCATACAACATATGATTCAATGGAAGTTTCCTGAAAACTTTAAAATAGTGGTGCTACAAAATGTTTTCGAAATGCAAGCGTAGCCTTTCCTAACAATGACACCAGTTATAAGCATAGAAATAATGAAGGTAATGAAAGTAGGTCGTTTCCTTCCTTCTCCTAGAAGAGTTTCCTTATTGGGATTCTTCAGCCCAGTTTTGATTTTGGAGTTTGCTTCTCCTAGAGAGTTGTTTTTCTTGACTCACGTCCTCTGTCTATGCGGACCATATTTGTCTAGTCTCTACACTTTGACCAGTCCAACTGTTGCTCCAACTGGCTTAGCTCTACGATTCATTGAGACATGCAAGCTACCTCACCAAGTCAAGGAATGGGCCACAAGTTAGAGGTCGTTTTGTACACAATAACTTTTTGTATTCTGTATTTTAGTATTGGTCCAGATATCAGTTTGGTCAGTAATACCCTATCATAAATGGTCTTAACCAATTAAAAAAAATACATAATAATTAATAAATAAATAAATTTTAAAAAATCAAACTGAACGATGGAAACCGAAATAGGCCGACGATTCCCGAAATAGGCCGACGATTCACGAATGCTCACATGGTTCAAAACTTAGTTTTACCTTTCGTTTTTTTGTAGTTTCCGCCTACAATTAGGATAACCGAACTATTATTTTTCGGGCCTTGTCTATATAACATTTTTAAATCGGCGAATTGTACATAAAACTACAAAAAGGTTAAATATAAAGTATTTAGCAACAAAGTGTTCACGAAATCCCTTGCTCTGTTTAGTCTAGACAATTGGGAGTGGTGCACTTAAACGTTAATAAATCTCTTCATTTTTTATATATATATTTTTTGTTGTCTTTCAGACGTTGCCAAACTTCTAAAATGGGTTCCATGCCTCATTAAAACGTTTCTCACACGGCACCAATTGACAGGAGTATATTACGCTGTTGGCAGGGAAAGTTGCTAGATCTGTACGTAAAGTATTGCGATCCAAGAACCAGTGGATTTGGTGTGAAGATGTTGCGCGAAATCGAAACAGTTACACGGATAACAAATAGACGCGTTAACGCGGTTTTAACGAAAGAAAGGCGGTAGTGCAGTTTATGAATGTGTTGCCAAATCGAAACAGTTACACGGATAACAAATAGACGCGTTAACGCAGTTTTAACGAAAGAAAGGCGGTAGTGCAGTTTATGAATGTGTTGCCAAATCGAAACAGTTACACGGATAACAAATAG
>JAULBS010022792.1:0-10639 GCA_032355785.1 Symmetromphalus regularis
TACTACCACTACTACTACTATTATTGCTACTTCTACCACTACTACTACTATTATTACTACTTCTACTACTATTACTACTACTACTACTACTACAACTACTACTACTACTACTACTACTACTACTATGCTACTGTCGTGATACCATACATTGTAAATGGTTATACAATTATCTTCTTTATTTCTTTTTTCTTCCAGAACTGTCGTTGTAATTAATTTGGAACGATACAAATTTACGTTGATGAAAAACGTCAATTTTTTTTAAACAATATAAACGTGATTGATGACCATTGTCTTGATTCCTTTTCTAACTCTAACAATACACCCACCTGGGTAATCTGTTAATATCATTTTCTTATTTGTATTATATCATGAGCACGATTCACCGATACAAATCTTGGAAACGATTTCTGGACAAGTAGTAGGTTCGAGTGATCAGTTATCGTGAATTTCTATCACCCTTTCAATAATCGTTTCCTTAAATGTCTAACAACATTCTCTATTCTAGAGCATTTCATATAATACATACTACCAACCATCATTTGTAGACATCAAGAGACGGTTGTTAAATCAGTTTAAACGTTCAAGAATTCTTCAACACTCCAAGTCCTTTTAATGAAATGACAGATCCATCATATATAAAGTGATATGTCACTCCAAACCTTATTATATCCGTATACAAAGTTTTCATCACTGCAATTAACAGAACTGACTTGTCATCTCATGGATGTCCTCATCCATGTTGGAGACAGGGTGAAGATGTTTAATTTCCACGTAACAGGTCCATTTGTTTCTTGGTTCTGGGATTCAAGAGGGTATGTACTCGTGGTGATATTGTCTGACTTCTGATATGGTTATGAAACTGATAATGGTTTTTATCGTTCAGAAAATGTTAACCACATAACACAAGACATTGATCTGTCTAACGAGTGCATGATGTCATACTGTTGTTTGAAGAGTGATGTGGCGTGTCCGCCTGTGAAGTGGTCTGTCGTCGGATCGATCCTTCTCAGTAGACCGATTTGCTACCACTACTATTTTTTACTTCTAATGCTACTTATACTACTATTACTATTACTACTACTTCTTCTTCTTCTACTGCTACTACTACTGCTGCTGCTACTACTACTATTGCTACTGCTTCAACTACTACTACTGCTACTACTATTACTACTGCTACTAATACTACTGCTATTGCTACTGCTACTACTTCTACTGCTTACCACTACTATTACTATTACTGCTGTTATAGCTATTATTAATACTATTACTACTTCTTCTACTTCAACTGCTGCTACTACTACTACTACTACTACTATAGCTATTAGTACTACTATTAATCCTACTACTACAATTACTACGATTACTGCTGCTACTACTACTATCACTATCACTACTACCGCTACGTTTTCTACTACAAGTACTACTACTACTCCAACTTCTGCTGCTGCTACTACTCTACTAGAGAACACATTTTGGTCAAGTCTCGATTCTGTCTCGAACGCTCCTCTTCAATGTTCTTACTCCATTACAGAAATGTTCCGTTCCTACCAGTGATCCATAACTTGTTCATCAAAGGCCGTGATATGTGCTGTCCTGTCTGTGGGACGGTTCGTATAAAATACCCCTTTCTGCTTATCGGAAAAGAGTAGCCTACGTGGTGGCAGGGGGTTTCCTCTAAATATATATGTAAGAATGACCATATGATTGACGTCCAATAGCCGATGATAAGAAACAAATCAATGTGCTCTAGAGGTGTCCTTGAATAAAACAAAAATTTACTTTTACCATTACAGAATATCAAGAAGTCAGCATCTGTTTAAATGTTTGTACTAATTAAAATATCACCGATCATCAGTAACCGAGTTTTATTACATAGAGATGGAACAATCGATACAATTATCTTCCGCTTGTTTAGCGTATCTGCAAATGTTGTGTTGTATTGTATTCTGATTTGTTAGTGCTGTTATTTTATGTCATCAATTATGTAAAGACGTTAATCTGCAGAAATAATCTGCCTAATCAGTTGTGCAACTTTTGTTATTATCAGATAATTACAGGTATTTACTAAACTAATTATTTTATGATTTTTTAATGATTTTTTTCTTCCAAGGAAAGGAAACCATAAGAAGATGATATGTTAATTTTATTATAATATGTATACAGTTCAGGAGCCGATTTTGAGGGGGCAAAGAAAAAAGAAAAGGATTGTTTGTTTAACGACACCCTAGCACATCGTTTATTCATCGACTATTATGTGTCTGACATATGGTATTCTGTGACTTGCGGTTTTTGAGAGGAAACCCTCTACCGCCACATAGGCTAGTCTTTCACACTAGCACCAAGAAATATTTAATATGTGTTTTCCAATAGACCGGACAGTACATACCATGACCTTAGATAAACCAGTTGTGGACCACTGGTCGGTGGAAGTGGCTCACACCTACCCACCTGCCTTTGTGGAGCACTCAGTCTGGGCTGGAACCGATATTAAGATTTAAAATTCCATGCCTCGACTGAGATTTGATCTTCCAGCCGTGAGACCGACAGCTTAACCAATGTAACACCGAGACCGGTTCCAAGGAAAGGGAACCATAAGTTAATTTTCTTATATGTAAACAGTTCAGGTGCTGATTTAGAGGGGGTATAGGGACCGGCTATCTACATTAGGTCAATAATTACGGTCCCTTAATCAAATATTAGAATTGGAATGTAAAAAAATCCAACAAATATCTTTGAGTCTACCCTCTTAAACATTCTTGTATCCGCCCTTTTTATCTATGTAAATGTACAGCCTGGATATCAGTTATTGCCTGGAAGGCATTTACCACCAGCAACCCCCCCCCCCCCCCACACACACACACCCCAAACCCGGATTTTGATGATGGTACGCCCCTGGCATGGTAATTTGCGGATGAGGAGTTATTTGTTTTCGTATTACACTAATATAATATTCATCATTGTACATGTAAAAGGCATAAATTAAAATTATTTTATCCTTTCAAGTATTGATTTATATAAACATAAATCGAAACGATTCACGCATGCAGTTATAGCATTGAATAACTGGTAAGTACGTGTATTGCATATCTTATTAACGGTGATTGTTGTTTACATATAATGGGTTGCATTGAAAATAGTAGTTTCGGTTGAATGGTAGCCTCATACAGGTCTATGCGATTACAGTATAATTTCAAAATCCATATATATATATATATACCGAAGTACACAGGGGGTCTACAGTGGCGTAAATCCTAGGGAGAAATACTGGTAAAGATAATTATTTAGGCATTTTAATTTTAACTGAAATTTTCAGTTTTTCTAAGCAAAAAGTGGGGGTGGGGTTGGGGGATAATTATGCCTATGGTCACCACCATTAACATAGTAAAAAGACGACTGAATGAAACCAGAGATGTTTTATAAGATCTGTATTGTATATTCTACATTGTGAAAAGCAGGTGACCCAAATAACGTGCGGAAGTGATACAACAGAGTGCGCTACCGATATATTGCAAAAATGTTGTGATATCTTGAAGGTAATGATTGGATTTATTGATTTAACAAACCCCACCCCCAGAAAATTAAACATCGGCAATTGGAGAGGGTGAGGGGGTCATACTGTGGTTTCATCACAACATGTATACGTACACGTTAGTGGCGGATCCAGAAAATATAGTTGGGGTGGGGTGGGGGGAAATATTAATATAATGCAGATTCCTCGGATTCTTTAACTTTACAAAAAAGAAAATCATAATTAAGATCATGGTAAACAAAAGCAAATTCAATATATAGCGGATGAAAATAAATTTATTATAAAAATTAAGTTTCTTTCAAAAATGGAAATATTTCCACCACACCCTCATTAACAAATACACCCATCTCTAACAGGCTGAAGGTAAGGACAAATTGAAGGTAATACAAACACTAAAACCCTGCAGCTCTTGGTTTAGTCCATTTGAAGGAGTTCATTCATCCACGGTTCAGTAGCGGATCCAGAGGTGGGTCCAGGGGGAGCCATTTTCTCGAAATTAAAAAAACAATTATGCTTATATTTTCCGAGTGGAAGGACGTGAAAATTAAACATTTTTACCCAGTCCTGTTGACTCATCACATTTGAAACCCCTTTCAGAAATACTGCATCTGCACCTTTATTTACATGTATATATATTGCATAGGTAATTTCCTGTTAATGATTAATAACAAATTTGGAGGACTATCGATAAAATTAGTGGTTATTAATTACATACATACATATATTCAGCTTGTTAAATCATCCTTTTTTTTGTTGTCCAAAATGCGTTTATCATTCTTTCTAATTTTAATTATAATTTGAACATTTATAAATGTAAATGTTATTTAAAATAATTGGTGGTGTGCAACTTTAACTAATCTGTTCGAAAATAGTAGCATGCAACAAACTGTATCAATCTGGGACTGGACTGATGTAATGAAGGGTATATAACCTGTATTAAAATGTCCCATTTCTTTAACAGCGTCCCACAAATTAAAAAAGTCATAAAATAATAAAAGGATATGCTAAATTTAAAATGACAAAACAAAGCAAATTACTGAAATTGAATACGCTAAAAAATATTTTGACAGATGTGACTGGTATTATGTTTGCACACATTTTATAATACACTAAATATGTTATGACAACATGAAGGTGTTGAATATTTGGGGATATAAAAATAGAAGTTGTAAGAATGGTGTTCGGGTTACATTGATCTACTGCAAAATGCTCGGGGCATATAGGTGCATGTTCGCAAATCACCTAGAAGCTTCATTCTGTATAAATAGAAACTCAACACTTTTGAAATGAAGTAGGATCTGAAATTCAATGACAACCTATTGACGGCTGTTACATAATTTGTCTTTCAGATTTGCAAAGTCTTTCACATTTCCTTTTGTTAATTGCTAATGTCACGTAATAAAAAAAAAACTTCCAGACGCACTTACGTCATATCTGGCAAAAAGAAAAAAAAAATACATTGGGTACGCAGACAATACAAAATACTATGAATAGGCAATCTTGAAACAGAAAACCAATATAATCTTGAATGATGTGATCTGCCAATTTATACACCTTGGGTTGTTGGGTGTTCTTGCTGTCTACGCAGTAGATATAGCACGTTATTATTTGTTGAGGTATTTTTTCTGTACATTTTCCATTGACTGCAAAACTTGCATGAACGCCTTTTTGGTTAATTGTTCATATACTCTATCATCCTTGCATGCTATGTTTTTGTTCAAACAATTCAAGTATAGCACTACGGTGAAGGGTTTAGTTTTCTAGCAAAAATGAATTAATGCACTATATTTTAATATCTGAATTAAGACGTATCATAGGTTTTATTTCTTTCTCAAGGTCAAGGTTATGAATTAAATGTGCTGAATATTTCATCCATCAGCACGATATATAAACATTGCAGGATTAAGCAAATGTGGTTATATGAATTAGGTGGCTTTATTGTAGACTTCATCAATGGGCGTCATCACGCTTATCACGAAAGGTTCTTAAGTGCTTAGGCCAACAACAACAAACAATTTTTTTATTTAAAAAAAGGTTTTTAGTTCAGAACCTCAAAACTGTTTGACCTCCACCCCCTACCAATATGAATTGTTACTTTTATTTAAAGATTCATCTTTTATCATGAATACTCCGTAGATTGATCATGAATAGATTGGTCATGAATAGATTGGTCCACTTGTATATTTGTTTAAGTTGTTTGACGGATGTGTTTCAACCAGTGAATGCTCCGGTTTTCTTATATTAACATTTAATAACATTTAATGAAGTACGGCCACGGAAGACCGCCCAGTGCAAATGTACTGTAACATTGATTTATGCCAAGTCTTGTGTAGCAAGATAAGTACCAATAGTCCGGCTTTAGTGAGTCGTCACGGATATACAGGTTTGTAATTCATTTCCATTGTAGGTATACATTTAAGTTTATACTTAACCCCACCTGGACTGGTTAAAGGAGTGTGAGAAGGTTCTTCTGCGAGACTCTTTTTAAAAGGATACCAGTGGAGGATCAAGGGGGCCCAAGCCCGGCACACCAAACCTTTGCAATTTAAATAATTTTTAAAATTATTATTTTAACGTTAAAGAATCAAATGTATCGGCATCATATTATTTTGGCCTCCGCCCTCCCCCCCCCCCCCCAAATGGGTTTACTGGATCAGACGCAGGATACTCTTTAAAATGTTGGTGCTATGAATGGGGTTGGGATACAATTAAACGTTTTCCCTTCTGGCTGTGCGGCAGTGAATTGTTAAGTAATTTGACTTAACAACATTTCCGCCATTTTCTTTGAGCTGTCGTTTTTACATGATTATTGAATTATTCATTGTTGGCGATTGTCAGCCGGACTGTGGTTGTCAAGCGCGAGGTTAGTGTTGGTGGAAACCACGTACATGGAGCTGTAACTGATCACATTCGGCGAGATTACTACTACTGGAGCGCGTTCCTTCCTAACTGACAAGTAACTGTATGCCAGGGGTAGGGCAGGATGTATAAAGCACACAAGGAGAGATTTGAACAGCAAAAACTGACTGAAGGTGGTGATCAGAAAGAGAAACGTAAATTAAGCTCGGACGAATTGTTTGATTTGTTGAAAAATGCGGGATCTAGCTGTCACTCGCTCCTAAAGAAACATCTTACGGAGGAGAGGTACAATGGTCTAAAGGATAAAAGAACCAAATTTAACGGGAAACTTGAAGATTGCATACGATCAGGTTGGTAATAGTTTACTGTGTACGGGTGGATACAGGCAGGCCCGTGCAAAGCTGCTAATAGATCCAGGTCAGATGGGAAATGTAGGACCCCATTTGAAACTGCTGATAAGGTTTTTTTTTTTTGTAATCAATGCTAAATACCAGAGGGAGTAGTCCCACTCATAATCGTAGGCCCATGCCAAATTCCCACCTAACCCCATTCCCCTCTGCCCGGGCCTCAATGCAGGAATTGTGGAAAAAGGGAGTGTTCAAAGATATTTGTAAGATTTTAATATTTTGATCTGGAACAAAAAAGAAAAAAAGTAATAATATATAAAATTGGTCCACCGTGTTTAAAGCCCACCCCTTTTGATCCTCCACTTTGGCAAACAATTTTTAAAAGGTATTTTGTCCGTATACGCAGCTATAGTTTCCTCCCACAACAGACTGGTGAATCCCCTGGGTAAACGTTAATGCCCACTTCTCTCCCAGTATGAGTTTGCATAGTCTTGTCATTCATATACTACATCAATGAAGTTTGCGTCATGCTTATGCACATTGGTAGGTTACGTGTACTTGCATTCAGGTTTTTGTATCTGGTACAGGTTACGTGTAATTTCATTCAGATTTTTGTATCTAGTATAGGTTACGTGTAATTTCATTCAGATTTTTGTATCTGGTACAGGTTACGTGTACGTGCATTCAGATGTTTGTATCTGGTACAGGTTACGTGTACTTGCATTCAAATTTTTGTATCTGATACAGGTTACGTGTACTTGGCATTCAAAAGGTGATTTTGAGATTGGTAGATGCATCACCACGAGACACGAGTATATGGCTTAAGGGCAAAAGTACTGAGCATGACTACAGTGCATTCAAATAAGATCAGTTTTTCATATTGACATTTTTAATGTGTACTGATCAGCTGTATTTGATAGCCTCAGAATACTCATTTATTTTGTCAATTATGACTGCAGGTCCATTCAGTTCTGCCTATATGTCCCTAGTACTGTCTTCTGTATAGAATTTTTGATTACATGGACATACATAGGGGGGGGGGGGGGTTCGACCGAAACCCCCTGAAACAGGGTTTTAAAATTTAATATATGACATTTGATATCTGACATTATTTACTCAACATAGAAATATATGCTCAATATTTGAACCCGAAATCGAGATAAAATACATAAAACATAGGTTCCTAGTGTAAGATTTTCGCAAACATAGCAACACTTGACTTCACGCAAACCTCGAACCACCCCTTTTCAAAATCCTATGTACGCCTATGGATTATAACATGTTAGGCCTATGCCATTTAAATTGGAAGTAGAATTAAAACACTGATACACACATATCACACGGGAACTCGTTAGCAATCTCTACATCGAGGAAAACTAATTAATAAATCTAATGAAACAATTTGAGAATTTTTTTTTATTCTGCTAGAGGTTCTGTTAAAATTTCATGGGATTGAAAAGAAAATACAATATTAGTAAAATAAACAGGTTCTTCGTTTCAGTATGTAGGCCTATACCCTAATTATACTGAGAGGCATAAATAATGCATTGGTAAAGTTTATTTTATTTAACGACACCTCTAGAGCAGTTATTTTTATATTATCATCGGCTATTGGACGTCAATCATATGGTCATTCTCACATTTATTTAGAAGAAACCCGCTTTTTTGTTATAAGCAGCTACGGGTCTTTTATATGCATCGTCCCACAGACAGGACAGTACATACCACGGACTTTGATTAACCAGTTGTGGATCACTGGTTGGAACGGAAAATAGCCCAAACTGCAAATGGGTCCACTAAGAAGGATCGATACGACGACCGACCGGTTCATAGTCAGACATGCTACCGTATGAGCTACATCCCGCTCAAATAATGCTTTGGATATTTCACTGAATTTTTTTCTAAAGAAATGTATATATTAAACATCTCAGCAAACATGTTTTGGTAACAGCGAAACTAACAATGATTTTGTGGCATACCAAGTAAGAAAAACTGAAGAATAAGAAAGTTGCTGTTATAGGATAATACGGGAAACGGAGCATGCAACGCACGTGCAAATCGATTGATATTGACGCAGGCGCGGATGCAGGATTTCTGAAACAGGGGATCCAAATGTGAATAGGATTGGGGTAAAATGATATATATAATGAAAAGGGGTGGTGTGTCCGGACCCCCTGGATCCGCTAATGTAATGGCACCTTTCAATATGTCATAAGTCTTAATTCATTGCATTTTGTTGGGAGTAGGGATGATAACAATGTTAAATTTAATTTTACAACAAAGAAAATAAATCTAAAATGATTTTGAATGATAATAAATGTTGATGATGCTACTTTAACCATAAATTACGTCAGTGTCATAAAACGTTTTGATTGGTAAATTGTTCTCGTGATAATTACGTCACACAGCATGCTCTTACGTATTCGAACTTCATAACGCCAAATAACCTTTTCGTGGTGTAAGTCCACCATTTTGTTTTAATAATCAGGTTTAAATTTTCAGTTTGTTATACGTTTTGTTATATAACAAATTTAGAATGGCTGCAAAAACGGCAAAAGTTAAAAAATTATCTATAGATGAGCTGTGGAGCAAACTTAAAAGTGCTAAAGATTGCAAATCTTTGTTAAAAAAGCATTTAACCAAGGACAAGTTTGACAAACTGAAAGGAAAGAAAACTAAATTTGGAGGTACTCTTGCGGATTGCATTCGATCAGGTAAAGTTTCAATTCAGTTAATGACGTGGGCTAGTCACGCCTATCGTGAACTGTTGAAACAAGTTACACATTCTTTAATTTTATCAATTTGTGTGATTTGTATGGGTTTTCTTATATTTTCTTTTTTTTTAAATATTGAGCTTATCTGTTGGCCTAACTTTTAAGTAAAGGTACATTTTTAAACCTAGGTTTACTAGTAAATTACTGATGCCTGAGGTAGTTATAAATCACTTCTGCATCCACCGATCTTGATGCGCACAACACATGTAGTAGTCTTGTACAAGTCGATTAATACAAGTTTGATCTTTACTCTAGCGATGCGTCTTCTGTTGGGACATCGCCCGCACAGCCTAACGGATGCCGCCATTTTTAACAGAGCAATTTTAATATCTCGACAAGAGTTGTGATTTGGGTTGAAAACCTTATAGATATATCTAAGAATGTCCACTCTCTTGTAAAGTGAAACTTGATTTAAAATCTGTCACAAACAGTCATCTATTTTTTACAAATCCAAATATTGAAATTCAGCTAAATGGCGTTTTGTGGTTGAAAAGTTACGCGCCTTTTGGAAGATTGGTATTTATAATTTATTACTTTTGGCAGATAAGGATTATTTTTTTATAATTATTGGTACCAAATTGACATATTTCTGCTGTGGAATTGACCATAGCTAAAGTTTAAAAACAGAGGTATTTTTTTTTTTTTTTTTTCGCAGCATGCTATTTTTATTTTTTTAATTGTTTTTAAATGAATGTATTTTATGTTTAGAAAATTTTAATAAAATTAATTTATTACCAAGATGGGGATATAACATAGCATCTTGAAAAGTAGGGGTGGGTGGAATTTGACCTTCAAGGCTGCCACCCTGCACACAACTTTTAATTTGTTCAAAAACTTTTATATAATATTATAATAGCAGGGAGGTCATTAAATAAATAAATATGCATACAGGGAATGTTTTGTTTTTTAAATTTTGATTAGCAACATTTCAATTTGAAAATTGATTAGCGATTGCTCATTTTGTGTAGCAATTTTCTTTAAAGTATACTATGACAGACTAGTCCAAAATGGACGGGCTGCTTATTGATTATCAATTATTGGTTATTGGTTGGGATCCCGTCCAATGTGGGCCATATACCCGCTAAAGAGCAAAGCCCTGCAATTTACTGGCTACAAACGCTTCAGTTTCC
>JAULBS010022803.1:0-10638 GCA_032355785.1 Symmetromphalus regularis
AGCCCTTAATATACTGTAGGCACTAGTTGCAGTTCTATATGACTGTCAGCCCTTAATATACTGTAGGCACTAGTTGCAGTTCTATATGACTGTCAGCCCTTAATATACTGTAGGCACTAGTTGCAGTTCTATATGACTGTCAGCCCTTAATATACTGTAGGCACTAGTTGCAGTTCTATATGACTGTCAGCCCTTAATATACTGTAGGCACTAGTTGCTATTCTATATGACTGATTGTATGATTGTTTAATCACTCTCCAGCACAAACAAAAATATTATATGTTGGGGGTCAAACTATGATCACTGTTCTACATGACTTATATGTAAATTAATCATTTGGAAATTATTTCTAAAAAGGAAAAGAAAAGAGGAATTAAATTGCATTTTGGAATCCTCTTCAAAACACTAATTATTTTCATTCACACTCTCAGGAAAGATATTTCTAACATTTTCTCTTTTGCCTTTTAAAAGCAATGCCCATGTGTAAATATATCTGTGCAATTAATTTTTAATGTGATTTGTCACATCAACATCTCTATATTTTTGCTGGTGGTAAATCAGTTCAATCTTTCATACAGTAGTGCATCGAAGTTAAACTATAACCAAGTTCAAATTTTAAATATCACCGAGTCACAGCAGATTGAAACTGTCTATCAAGAATCAATAAATAACAGATTTGTTGGAAACATGATTTCAAAAGTTTCAATCACAACAAAGGTGAATTTAAAATAGGGGCTGACTGTATGTGATGAATTCACATCTGAATAATACAACTCCGGAAATTGCCCACATGCCGTGGAGTTTTTCAAGATGTTTTTTCTTTCTTATTATTAAAAATAAAGAATACTTTACGCTAAAATTGAATTGGAAAATGCCTTAGTCACCATTTCTCCACAGCATTTATTTTTCCATGGACTTTTCTTAATTACAGGGGTTGTCAATACGTGGTAAATTCTTTTAATATACACTGTTAATCATATCATAGTAATATAAAAGGCATTTAAAGCCAGGAAATAGTTTTTTTTTATATTTACAAATGTCTGCAATACATAGATCCTCTTTTTAACATTTCTTTAAATGTTTTTATCAATGATTTGTTAAGTTGAACAATAAACCTCAACAAGCTTTTGTGAACAAACCATTTAACATATCAGTTGTGGATGAAGATGATGTTATTATCGTTACTGGTGGTATGTACAAAACTGTATACCCATTTCCTCCCCATGTTATTTATTGCACTTGTTTAACACAGCCATGAGGAATAATTGGCATCAGTTAAATACAATCTACACCACATAGTGATAATCTCACCAGTGATCACAGAACCAAACATGGCTATTTCAGGGCACACTTGTTTTCATTTTTCTACTATAAGTAGTAGAATTTTCATTTTACATGACATGGCCATATTTTAGTGTAAATTAGACTATCAAAGTCGGTGGACAGTACCACAACCAACATTTAATTAAATGGAAGGATAAATTCAATTAACAATAGGTTAGAAAACCAATGACAAAACTGAAAAAATATTATTAATAACAAAAAAACAAAAATAGAAACAAAAAAATAAAAAATATAAATTAATAAACAAACAAACAGAAACAGTATTGTAAAAATCAGAACAAAAACAAAACAATTAATTCCATTAAATATAACTTTGTAATTTCATTTTTTCTTTTGTTAGGTTTGTGACACTTTACCACCAATAATAAAATTCGCTATACAAATCTGTAACTACTGAAGAAAAATATATGACAAAGATCACATTTAAGTCGAACTGAAACATCATTTTTATTACATAAATGGCATTCCATACATATTCAACCTGAATAACACTCAAACCTGATCTGTCAACTTACATTTGTCATAAAATCACCCAATTAAAAATTAACTTTACTTAATCTTATTTTGCATCTGCATGTTCTATTTGGAACAAACATGTTCCATATTAAGTTTTGTCTAAATACAGCCACTGGATTTTATTTTCCTAAACAATCAGTATCTATACTTTCAGTGCATGTATGACTATGTAAAAACCTAAATGGACAAATACTGGTTTGAGAGGGGAGGAGTAGAGAAGATGTTACACATGTCCCAGTCACCACTTAATGACATGTATTCTTTTCCAACTATCCATTTTTGGCTTTGATCAGCCTAAAATATTTGAGTGTGGCCTCAAGAATTACACGACAAATACAACAAACAATGTTCTAGTGGAAATGACCTATTATTTTTAATTTTTATATCAGTTATGTTGTATTCAGGTTACTGGTACTACTTGTCTAACATATATTTTTTTAACATTTATCCAGCCATTCATTAATGAGAAAAATAACTTTTGTATTCCATTTCATTATTCTATGACATTTAAATGTTTGTGGTGGCATATTGTAAACATTTGTTTAATTTGTGATTTACCATTACCAGCAAATATACATAAATGTAAGTAACTCGTTTCTGTCCTACATGTAGCTGCAGAATAGATGAAAAAACAACCCTGGTATTTATAAACTGTGCAGTGTGCAAGTAACAATAAACAAACATCCATTAAGATATGCTGGCTTTCTCTGATTTTTATTTACCCTCGAAGATTTAAATTTTGAAAACAAAATTACAATGGCGACTGACCCAAGTTATCTTAAATCTTTTTAAGTATAACAAACTGAAAGACTATTCTTGTTACATCAGTTACGCTCACATCATACATAATAAATAATAAGAAATATTTTCATCTATTTATTTTTGTATGTGCCTAACATTCAGTAATGGACCATTAAAAAATCAGCTTTAAAGTATTAAGATTAGCCAACTTTTGAACACGTAACAAGTGAACAGTTCATTTTAGCAATCACACATCAGTAGGTTTGCCAGTTTACTAAGATAAAGTACTCCAACTGTGACCATATTTACATATTTATTACTTGTATATGCATGGATTATTAATCAAGTCTTTATAACATCAGTATTTCTTACTTCTGAAAAGAGATATAAATATTGTGATACCTGTGAAAAACAGTCAAACAGTACTTCATATAATAACTTACTTTATTCACATGTCAAAATGACTATATTATTTTTTGTTTAATTACATAAAAGTAGCCATCCAGCTGTTCAAATTCATTTGATTTTTTTATAGTAACAATAGCTAGTTATAGTGTAACTGATTCCATGCATTTCCACATTTTCAAATCCAAAATGAGACAAAAATCACCTGGTTTGGTGAGAAGTCTCAGTCATATTCTATAGAGAATAACTTTCTGCATACACATGGCTAAAATAGACTTACAGTAAATAGAATTAACCCAAATATGCAGTATCCACCATTGCATCTCCCTCAATACAACAATTTGTTGCTTTAATAGTAAATAAAATATGCTAAGTAAAAATGTTAAGAAATCTTAAAATGTAGCCTTAATCCATGCATAAATGGTAAGTTTTGAACTGGTACTTCGACACACTTTAAAAGAGGTTTTGTTTGCCCAAAGCAGATTTCCATTTCTAGATTCAATAGAAAATTTAGCTGTTATTGGCATATAAAAATTATATATGTATTCTAGTGAATGATATGCTATCACGAAAGAAAAACATAACAAAACACCATAAAACACCCACTAAATTATTAATAAATTTTAGATAAAAGAAAATATGTTTTGTTTTTTTAAAAGTGAATTCTTTTTTTTCTTTTTGGGCAAACAAAGTATCTTTTTAAATAGGTCATATACAACATCAAAAGTATTTTTTGTAGAATCAGGAATCAATTTTTTGGAAAAGACAAAATAATTTTACAATACTGAACACATGTCAAATGATGTAGGCATGTACATTGTACATTTAATTAACATAGCAATTGTTTCTCCTATATACACATGCATAAAATATGTACAGCTATATACATACACATAAACCTGAGAAAAATGTAAACGTTACATGGAATAAAGGAACAAACTAAAACAATGAATGTACAATGTAGATAATTTGTGTTTAAAGCAACATCTTACTAGAGATAAAATATCACTACAATCACTACAATTACCATACTGTGTTTTATTACTGGTAAGTATTTATTTGAAACTACAATGGAACCTGTCCAAACCAAACCTCCAAGGTACTGCAATATTTATCCAGTTTGGCCAGGGATCCGGTAAACCAAGGGTTTCTCTTTCAGTCACCATCTTAGCAATAACTGTTTTAACCAGTGTGTATACTGGCTCAGTGACGCATATTGCTTTGTAATACAAGGATAACTGACCGTCACCACACCACTTAGAGAATACAACTGATAACAATCAAGCCTTAATTAATCTGATGACTCAAAGTGTGGTATAAGACCAACGACATGTCGGCTCTTCTGAATGGCTCGACATCTAGTCAGCATTGTAATGTGTTTATTCAGCTGTATTCAATTTTGTCTTCTGCAGTCCTGTTTCGATGGGTTAATTTATTAAGAATATAATGATTTGGTGCAGGAAATCAGCCTTTATCTGGAATTAACAGGATCCAGTTTATTCAGGGTTATAATGCATTGAATACATTGCTGAAAATTTGTGACCAAGAAATTTGGCTGGTTTCAAGAGGATTTTGGTTTGGACAGGTTCCACTGTATTACTGAATTATTTACACTCCAATTTCCTTTTTTCTTTTATACATTATAAAAGCAAATCTAACATTATGTGTAAATGTTCAGTGCAGTACAAAGTCATTTAATGTAAAATGGTGCCATTAAATATTCTAATGCTTAAAATCATATCACTGAAGTGGATTAATTAGCACCAATTTCAGTGTTCCCTAGCAGTCAAAACACACTGACATATCAATCATTAAATGTATATAGTTTTAATCACTCCATTTACTGTGTGTAGTTTGTGATATAAAACACTGATACTAGTGATAGGGATATTCTCATAATTACACCATTTTTAAATCAATAGGGAGTATGCACTTTACAGGTTAGTAAATACAACACATTTTTTCACTGTATGTTCAGCATATAGTGTATAGTTTGTGATACAAAACACTGATAGGATATTCTTGTAACACCAGCTTTTTAAATCAATAGGGAGTATGCATTTTACATGTTAGTCGATATAAAGCAAATTATAAATATCGGCAGTTATGATAAACTTGTTATGGCACAAAAGTCTTTCAAATGAACAATGTCAAAATGTACTTGGTAAGAATATTATCCCCTTTGAAGATTAAAAAAAATCAGTCACAAGGTCTTCTCAAGTCTATGGAATTTTACTTCAATTCAAATCAAATATCTGGTACCATCTTTAGTTGGGGTTAAAAAATACAAATTCGCCTCTCTAACCAATGGGCCATATTTATGAAGGCATTAAAACATCTTTATAAATATTGCCCTCTAAGTCGAAAATAATCCCTCAGTATAAAGTACTATTTGATTTGAAAGTAGGAAAATAACTTGTTTAAGGGTAGCTCACACTATGCCAGTTTGTAGGCCTGGTTTAGTCTAGTCCTGAAAACCAGGGACAACCATGGGGAATCATAGTGAGTCCAGTAGTGAATCTGGAATAATCCGGGATGCACCGTATTCAAAACTACTGTGATGAATCATGATCGAGCCCCAGTATTTTCAAAACCTTGGTGAAACCTTAGTGCCACTGTAATACAATTGGGCCTTACCGTACTATCACTGTGCAAGCTACTGGGGCCATCTGTAGCCAACCGGGTGTGAAGGAGGTATAAAAATGGTACTTCAGTCCTGGAAGGAGACACATCATGAAACTTGTCATCAACAATCACAGGAACAGGGTTGGAGCAGATACTGTGACTAAAAATTCCAAATCTCGACTGAGATTTGATCCCAGTACCTACCTGAGTCAGAAATATCAGAAGTATTATATAGCAACCAGGGACCATTACATGACAAACCCTGACGAACCAGTAGCACCATCGTAGTGAGACCGTGGCACCATCGGGGACATCAGTAGTACCACCTTAGTGGACCGTAGCACAGTCTTGGTAAACTGGAACAAATCGTAGGCACACTTTGACAAACCGTAGGCACACTTTGACAAACCGTGGTGATACCTCAATGGTACCTGGATGAACCTTGGTCAACCATAATGATCCTTAGTCAATCCTTAGTAAAACCATAGTAGAACCGGCATCTACAATGGTGACACCTTGATACACCCTGGTATACCGTACCAGTACCGTAATAACACGTGGGCTACTGTTTTCAAGCCAAAATTTTGCAAGATGGCCCCAGTTTGTCCCGGTATGTAGACTGGGAAGAACTGGGCTAAACCATAGTCAACACCGGCACAGTGTGAGCTACCCTTTACAAGTTAACCTATTACGCAATTTAATTTTAAAAATGTTTTAAATGTAAATGATGAATATGCATGCTATCGCACAAAAAAATCTTCGAAATTAATAATAATTAAAACAATTCAATTTGATAGTTAATTTATAGTATTAAACACTGAACATTTAAACAGTATTCAAAATTTGTGTCAAAGAACATTAAACAGAACAAGTTTTAAAGATAGGAGAAACTGACAATAAATGTCTGCCAGATTTTGATAATATAAGTTGTTAATGAACGTAAAGAAAAAAAAAGAGTAAGATATATACACCAAAATGTTCACAGGAATATATGAACAAATCTGCACATGCACACGTACACACAGAAATTAAAGACACAAAGGTAATGACATCTGACAACAATGAAAACAGGTTGATATCAAGTCGCTTGAAGATGTAATGAAATGTTGACTAGCATTACACTCACGGCAGCCTTGGCCCGACACGTTCTATCACGAACGACATCGAACAAAGCATTATGTTGTATATGAATGCCTGACATCACAGAGTAATGCACAATATAATCACAGGTATATAAATACAGTTCGTAACGCGGTCATGGTCTCTGTTTTACTGCAGCCCCACGCCCTCTATTTTCTCCTGCAACGCGCCTTATTTTAGAACCATCCGTTGTACTTCCCACGGGCACAGGAAGCCCTGAGCCCTTGAAACTGAGCCGCCCTCCTGAAGAGGGCGTTGCAAGTCTATCACTGACACGACTGTCAGTCACACCTTCTTGTGTCTCGGAGCCTTTTGTTGCTAGGGACAATCGTGCTGGAAGCTTATCTTTGGGCCGAGATGGCAGACCTCGAATGTCTGAGTAAGGAGAGAGAGAAAAAAACAAAAAATTCTTACAAAAGCTGTTATACACATGGAACTGAAAGCAAAAATTAAATGGTGGTGGTCTTATCAAATGTGCCAAATAATACTAAACTTGACAAAGAATTAAAACTTTTTTCTATACTTAATCAAAGCTTTTTAAATTTCCACTTTACAACTAAATGTGCCGAAACAGATTTGATAAAATACCCAAAATAAACAACTAAATAGGCAAACACTAAACAGCATACAGTCAAAGCAGATAATATATTTATATATTATATTTGTATTATATGTATTTCAGTTTCATGCAATTAACAGTTGAATGAAACATGCAGAAGATGGGTGGCTAGGCAAAGTGCAGTAAAACAAGACCAAATAAAAATGAAAAAATGAAATATTACAGAAATTAAGACAAAAAATAATTCTATGAGAAGGATACAGAAATCTAAAAATAAGTAATAAACAATTATAAATATTTATAATATAAAAGAAAAAAAACATCACAAATATTAGAGAAAACATGTTTGAAAAAGCATAACATTTTAATACGGCTAAATTGTTAAAAAAAAATTAGCAATTTTTTTTTTTTACACATTCTAAAGAATGCATACTAAAGGACTTTCATAATATATTTTTGAAATTTACAATACTTCAAAATAGTTTATTTTTTAATATACTGAGCACAAACAAAGTAGTTGAATTGGTATGGAAGTGACTATAATGAATGTAAGAACTTGCCATTCGCTGCATTACATTTTGAAAAAAGTAACAATTACAAGCATGCTTTTTTTTAAACAGCATACATAACCGCATTCAAAACTGATGCAGATGTAAGATTATTCGTATCAAAACTCATTCTATAACTGTGACCGCCATGGTGCTGTTTCAAAGAACATGCAAAGATAGCAAATAATAAAATCAGTAGTCTAACTGATGGTAAGCCATGGAATAGAGCCATTAACTTGTACATCACAGCTCAAACATGTGTGAAAGTATTCTGTGTTTGCAGCTGCAATAATCATGTTATTTACTATTATTTACTATAACTTACTTTGAGTCATGCTCTTATTTTACAGTTTGTGTTTCTACACATACAAACTGATATTGGTTAGAATGAAATGTATCAATTATAAACCATACCCCAGGGTTTCTTCCTGTCATCCATTTTGTAACAAGTTTGAATAGACTTTAGTTTGGATGTTGCAATATCCATATGAACAAACTGACAGGAATTTTCATAGGCAATGTCCCCAAATTCATGCAGCTCATTAATAACTTGTTTTTTTTTATTGTTGTTTTTTTAAACTTGTGGAAAACGTATTTCAGTTCTTTTTATTCAAAGTCAGAGGTTTAGTATAACAACTAATTATTTGCTCAGGATTACAATTTTGAATTGAATACCTGAATATAACAATGTAAAAAAATTAAAAAAAATAAAATTAAAAAAATAAAACCCAAGTAAACTAAGTTAATATTACATTTGTTTCAATATAGCTACACAGATAAAAATGCTCTACCCCTCACACCAGGAAAGTAGTAATCTCTAGGAGTGAGTGAAAATTTAAATGAAGCTAGTCCTTCAGACCGATATTTTTCTTCATATAAAAATTATTAAATACTTTAAAAGAAAATTAATTTCATTTATTATGGATGTACATCAGAATCAAAGATATACTACCTAGGTTACGCATGTTTCTTTAACAGCTTACTGACATTTATCATCTCTTAATGGATCACAAATATTAATTTATAAAGCTCACAAAAAGTCAATTTTTATAAAACCATAATAAAAAGCCTATAAAAAAATAAGTGATGTTTTTATAGTGACAATAATTGGTTTACATAATTTCTCTGAACATTTACAATAACATTGCTAAAGCAGGCAAAGAACAAGCAACAAGAATTAAAAAAGTAGTAACGTGTACACAGCACATGCAAGATGATATGAAAATGAAATGAAGATGGAATGAAGAAGCACAGATGACTACGATATGAAGGTATCAGAAATATTCATAATGAAAGTGGTACATCTCAGTAGTTACAAAACGCTTTAAGTCTTTAGGAACACAAGAAAATCTCTGTTGCAGAACTAATTGCAAACAAAAACTACTTTTAAAACTTTATTCACCACAAAGTGTGCATAAGAATTATCTCAGAGACTACAATAGTATGTTAATCATTCTAATTTCTATCAAGCATCCTTCAAAATAGACACTGTAGTCAAGTAGAAAGAACTGGACAGTTTTCAATAAAATAGTCGTAAGACATAATCGGCCCTCAAAATGTGTGATAGCTATCAGCAAGGTCGTCGCAAAAAGCTGTTGCAAAATTGATCTGTGACAGTATTTTTAATCATTATCGGGTATTTACTTTGTTATTATTTTAACTAAACTGCCACAGCAAGATGACCTGAATTTCAAGGGCTGCATAATGGTTAAATGGAAGAAGGTAAATGAAGTATAACTCATAATATACCAATCATGCAGCACTGTTGAAACAAGAGAAAGAATGAAATGGATCTCTGCACTTCAGACAAGTGCATGGCCAATGAACTAAACTTTTATGCGCTTTGCACAACATACTCTGAAAACAGGTCAGTTAACTTTTTTGTATGAATGCCTGGGCAAATTCAAGAACTGATGAGCCATAGAAGGAAGATGGTAAAAGCTGCAAGGAAATGGCCATAACACTAGTGACGTTACTGAAAGTGTCAAGATTTAAGCTAGAGACAAAATGTATGGCCGCAGTGATTGTTTAATATTTAAGATATCACCACAAACAGACATCATAGAGCAAGAGGCAGTGCTAGTTTACATTCTGAAATCAATCAAGATAACAAGGATTTTGTAAAGAACATGTTGGTTTAAAAAAATATTCAAAGGAAAAAGTAAGATTGTTTTATGATTCCAGCAGAAAAAGAGAAAAGATCTGTGTTACTGTTTGTTGCAATTCTACATCTTCAATAACACAATGTTGGCATCTTTAATCTGATTGTAGATTAAAGTAACTGTCAATGAAAATGAAAGAATAAAATCCTGTTTTACTTGTCAGATTAAGAAGTTAAAGGCCCTCAGTATTACTACCATACACAGTTGTCCCATTTAACTTATCTGTAGTGGTACACAACTTATTCACAGAGGCAATTTTAAAAGTTAACTCTCATCTCATAATTCTTAACTTGTGTGGTGAAACTGTTGCTCAATAATAGAGGCACTATCTACATCATTTTCTCTGAAGTATGGACATACAGTCAGGGGTATTAACAAGGATTACATCACAAAAGCTTAGAATATGTGCTAAGCAAACAAATCTTTAAAATGCTTATAAGATAGTTATAACAACAAGCCTGGAAATAATTTTTTGAGAAGTGCCTGTCAAAATGTCCTGTGTCAGTCAGTTTGCGCCAGTTAAAAACGAAAACGTACCTGTCACCAAATTAAGTGGAAATTTATAAAATTTTATATTGAAATAAATAAATATTAGTTT
>JAULBS010022814.1:0-10638 GCA_032355785.1 Symmetromphalus regularis
TATATATATATATATATATATATATATATATATATATATATATATAAAATCACAAAATCATTTGTATTTTGGTCCTTATAATATAATAATAATAAATAATAAATTAAATAACAAAATGTAAAAGCGATGAACAAAACTTAATAATAAATACTTAAATAAATTAATATACTAATAAAACAATAAATAATCAGACATATAAATAAATATATAAAAAAAATAATTTAAAAACAAGTTTCTCTTTTATCATACTTAAACACTTTTATGCTTTAATAATAGAATTTTAGAAAACGAGAATTGTTAAGACATTACTAACTTCAAAAAAAATTGCTGCTAATCTGTATATGTTTTTAAGGAGTTAAAAAATTAGTTCCATTAGCCTGTAAGTGGTGCTATGTTGTTATTGCTCCGACAGTTGTGATGTCTTGAACTTATTACAGTCTTAACTCTAAATCCTGTTTTGAAAGTGCGATGTTGTACAACATGTTTTCTAAGTCTGACATTTCCGCTCATTTTAGCTACACGTGCCACTTTTTCACCACTTGTAATTGAATTATATTTATCTTGCAGGTTTGGTTTCAAAATCGCAGGGCTAAGTGGCGAAAACGAGAAAAAGCAATGGGACGAGAAAGCCCCAGTTTCATTACAGACGGAGTGCCAAGTATGAATGAGCTTTGTCTAGGAAATCAACTTGGATTCCAGCCAGCCGTAGATCCTTTCTGGTCAACTCGGCTTCCTAACCTCACAGGTCTCGGCCCGATGATGTCATTTAATCAGATGAACATGAGCAATATTCAGTCGAACTATCTTCAAAGCAAACTACCTTTTGGAGGTCTTCTGTCCAACTACATGGTTGCAGGTGGCGCCATTCCCGTACATCCGGGGATGTTTATTACGAGCAATGTGCCGCAGACTCCTCTGAATCTCGCCAGTGCGAGAATGTCGCCAGAAAAGGAGAGTTTGGACTTGAGAAAAACCAGTATCGACAGTTTGCGTTTAAAAGCTAAGGAACATTCGGCCACGTTAGGTGATCAAATTAAGTTTCCACGCTCTCAATCACAGGAAATTTCTGGATGAGATTATATTTAAACCCCTTGGTTCTCTGACTATGGGAAACGTGCTTGAACATTTGTTTGATATGACATTGTTGAAACATTGTACATGATCACGCTGAATACGTGGAAACAGATCCGATCCCTATCATATAATCACTGAACATTTATCAAACATCTTGGACTTTACTCGTGTTATGAATATTTTAAAGACGCCTTGAATTCTTCCCAGACTAAGAACATTACATAGATTCCTTTATTTACATTTAAATTTATTTATCTTTAAATACACAAAACGATTTGGTATTGGCCAATAAACAAAATACTTATTAAAGCCTCTACCTTACAATACAAACATTTCTTGAGATGACAGAAACTTTTTCAAAGTTTTTATTAAAGGGACATGTATATTGTAGTGGCAAACTACAAATAAAGACGCACTCTTAATTTAAAAATATATATATATTTCTGCAACTAAGATTTCTCTTAAGTATTATTTTACGTTTTCGCGAGGACTGTGATTTTAGCTGTTAAATATAAAATTGCTGCCATTTTGAAATTTGATAAGGAAACAATATGTATGTTAAATGGTTTATGTTAACGATTCGTGCTTAGTATATCTAGTACACGCGTACTAAATACTTCCAGTATATCTCAGTGATTGGTGCACGCTACAGAATATGGTATTGTTTTATTTTAATGGGCTAACTGAATTACAGTGGTTAGTTGTATTTATTTTCGTGCTTATATCCAATTAGTGTTCAATCACGCTGTCCTGGGCACACAGCTCAGTTTCTTGTGCAGTCTGTCCAGGATAGAGGTAAGTGTTAGTAGAAGAGATGAAATCCGCTGCCGCCACACTATTGCGACCACTCTTATCGATAAGCAGCAAGGGATCTTTTATATGCACTATCACACGTACAGAATAGCACATACCACGGCCTTTGTTAAACCAGTTATGTACCTCTGGTCGGTGTAAGTGGTATACACCTACCCACTGAGCCTTGCGGAGTACTCACTCTAGGTTGGAGCCGATATTGAGATTAAAAATCCCATACCTCGACTGAGATTTGATCCCAGTACCTACCAGCCACAAGTTCGATAGCTTAACCACTGCGCTACGGAGGCCGGTTTAAATTTTTTTTATTTCAAAACATACTTATATTTGTAGATAGTGATAGCACAGTCAGGAGTTATGTTAAATACTAGAATAAATAAAATAGTAGGAACTTATCATAAATTTGAAATAAACATAATGAGTTTGTATGCACCGTAACCCACCTTTGAAAATTATCGAATCTATTTTTAAAAAGAAAATAATTCACAATATTGGATTTTTATTTCAATACCTCAAATAACAGATTGATATTATTTAATATAATAAAAATAATCTACTATTTCTCCATATTATTATTTTTAAAATGTTTTCTGAAATGCACCTTTAATTCTTGGACGTAGATTAGAAACACTAAATTCTGTTTTCAGTTACATGATACGTATATTTGTATACTGGTGCCAACTGATAGAACTTCTATGTTAAATATTAGAATTATATTTTATATTAAAATACGAAACACACATATTGAGGTATATGTGCTCTTTGTTATTTATGTATTATTAATTTGGCAACAAACATTGTACACATTAATATATCGCACTATATTCTTTTTACAAATGTCTGGAACGAATCAAATAATTGCTCACAATGAACCGCAGTACTTACGAAGTTATGTCATGTATATTACATCAAGTGTTATTCCGCCAGTACAGAATTACGTCAGCACTATAGATTGCAGGCTCGGCATTAGTTAACTACATTTCATTCCATAAGAACATATTCTGTTCAGGTTCAAAACATAAAATTTACTTTTATTTCATTTCTATGTATAGCTTAGTAAGATATATCGTTTGCTTGTCATGAGGTATAAAGTGCTAATTGAAAGCCAACTAAATTGAGAAATCGTTATAGGTTTAACAAACAAAAATGGATGTTGTTCATCTGCGATTCAGTTCAGAATTAAAAAAATGGTAGTTTTAACGTTTAAACAGAAACATGGAAATTCAGATTTACATTCATTAGACGTAAATTCAAAATATGGACAGTACCTTTGATGATGAATACAGACCCCATAGTTATAACACGTTTTATGGTTTTAACAAAGTCTGGATTACATGTTTGTACATAAATATGAAAATTAATAAAAACAAATGTTTGTATGTGTGTTTATATCGGTCTGTGAGTGTCCGTTAATATGGTGCTAGTGTGTTATTTTCTAAACATGAATTATGATTATCATTCATCCTAATCTTTTTCTGTTTGTTTATATTTGATCGTTATGTTGTTGGGTTTTTCAATCAAGTTATGAACAATAACTTTTAAATTATCAAATAAATGTAACTGTTGTAAATGGTTTTCATTTGTTTGTTTTTCCGCCATATCAATACCTAATAGGTGTTCACAAAATATACCAACATGTATATTTACGAACAAATTATATAGTTGTTTCACCATGAAAAGTGTCAGAGGAGGATCCATATGAACCAGTGCTGATGATCTCTATTCCGGGGAGGTGGGGTGGGAGAAAAGTGTATTGTCGAAATATTTACAATTTAAAAAGGACCCTAACTTTATTTGAAATATTTTAAATTCTATAACCAGAAGGCAATACTAATTCTTCAGATATATCGGTTAGTATTTGATTTGTCCATAGAAATACTTCATTCAGCTACTTACCGCATCTAGCTTAGTATCAATATTTTAAAAATAACAATGAATTATGCTCACGGCCAAATAAATCGAAAAACAAATAACGGTTGTTTTTTCCTTTGAAGTTGTGACATATATATTTCGAGTCATGTGACGGGTAGTTTCCCATTAGCTTTTATTTTAAAACTTCTGAATAGTTTTGTAGGTAGCTGCAAAACATTTTTTACCAATTTATTTCGCCCCACCAGGAGTCCCGATCTTGAAATTTGACTTTTTTAATATCGTGATATGAAAGCAGATCTAGTATAACAAATCCATGTAAGTTTCATTCATAATCAATATTTAGACAACAAAGCCCTTTAAATTCCGTGGGACTATGCCTTTAAGCTCATTGTCCAGCCTTTTCATTATATCTGTACGTTATATCTCTTTTCATCATATCTGTGCGTTATCTCTTTCCATCATATCTGCACATCATATCTCTTTTCATCATATCTGCACGTTATATCTCTTTTCATCAATTATGTACGTTATATCAATACTGATATCTAAATAGTTCCGAAGGAGACCTTGATTGCAGCAGCATAAAATTTACCAGACACTACAGGAGTTGCCGTTCCCACCAGTTTTTTTAACTTCTCGGAAAGATAAGCGTTTCTTAACCTTTACCTGCCGAACCTTCTTTTTTCCATTTTGTACTTTGAACACTCCCTCGAGTATGCAAAGTGATTTCCCTTTTGGTTAATGCCCTTGCTTATACTGTTTATCATTTTCGTATAGGTGTAATGACATTCACATGTTTTTCACACAAATGAAACTGATTGTTAAGAAATCATCTGAAATGTGTAAAAATGAACTATTCATATATGAATTCATACCTAAATGTCAAACAAATTTGTTGCTGTGACAGCTTTCAATTAAGTAAAATATTAACACATTTTAAAACATGTTAATGCATGTCATGAATAAAAATCCATTAAAAACGTTTAAAATGTATTATAATTCACCATATCTGAATGTTTCAAAAGTTGTTTAGATGGGTTATATGTTTTTCATGAAATAACAATACTGATATTAAATTCGATGCTATACACAACAATACGGTTATTACAGGTGGGTTTTATGGGTGTTTTTTTTTTTTTTTTTTTTTTTTTTTTTTTTTTTTTTTTTTTTTTTGTCGTTCTTGGTGGTTAATGATTTGATTGGGGGAGGAGGAGGGGGAAAACAGAATGTGATCGAGATGTTTAATTATGTACCATTATATAATGGACATCGAGATATCCTGGTATACCGAACCTTTGTGTGGTGTGTTTCTGTCTCTGGTCAATACAGACACGTATAAACCATACAATGTAACGCAGTATTTCCGAACCCCTTCAAGTAAAAAGCTGTCTTATTGATGAAAATTTTCGAGAACCATATTCAAACCAAGAACATCTGAATCGTCAAATCAAGTGTCTATGGAATCTTTTGTTGTCATAGTAATAAACCAAAGCCAAATGCAAAACAAAGACGAAATCCGAAATGGGCAATTAAAATTAATGGCGATTAGGTCAATACTGGAATTTGAAGAAGAAAACAAATAACACAATATCAGTTACTGTGCTTTTAATTGAGACAACTTCTCTTAACAGGATTTTTCTCGTAAGAGGGTGAATCCGGAAATTGGCAGCCATTTTAAATACTTCACCTAGAAATCTCACATCAAATGACGAACGCACACACGATGCAGACGTAACACAGACTCTTGTAACCTCACTTTAGATTTATGGCATTCTTTGAAAACCTTCACGTTATGAAATGGTTGTCGGGGATTATTGTTGTTGGCGTTTAGAAATGAGATCATTTGGTAATGTTTAAGTTATCAAGAAGTATCTCTACTTCATAGACTCCTAATGCTTCCGGCATTTTTATTCCTTTTTCCCGATTTAAAATAAGCTCATTATTTTGAGGACAACTATCTAATAATACCTGTCCAATAATTTAACATATTTCGACAATAAAACTCCAATATAACCACTCTTTAAAAGAATGTCTGCTTTCAGGAATTCTCGATATTTTACATCTATACCGTTTAATATCATTCTAGACAAATCCAACCCCACCCCCCCACACACACACACAATAATCAATGTCTATTTTGTCATGCAGGGGGGGGTAAACAAATAAATAAATTATTTCATATTATTACTTAACAGACACAAACAAATCCACTGACTAAGAACACAAGCGATACAATTAAAGACGAGGAGTTTCTTTAAATAATATATTTATTAGGTAGGTAATACCAGTATATTAAGTTACACATGCATTATTTTCCATCAATCGGGAATTTGACGTAATGATGCGATACTAGAAAAACCAAACTTAATTCCAATTAAAGATCACATATTATTTATGGCAGATTTTTTAATACAGGATAGACAATTTGATACTTATTGTATAAATTATTTCATCTTCATAAAGATGTCAGTCATCCATTTGTGGTAAAGTATGTTATTTATTTAAAAGAACTCTTCATTTTCAGTGATTACATATCTGTGGTTTTAGGGAACGATCAATTTTTATCAGTATTTCCCTGTTGACGAATAGGAAGATACTGATCATTCTCAAACGACCTCAAACGATGATGAAACGTGAAATAACGCAACTTCGTGATATCTTTCTTAAAGGGAAACAACTGCATTTTCAGATCAAGTAGGCCCACCAGCACACGTATTAAAAGGTAACTGATGTTAAAAGCATCTGTATGTGATATAGTTGAAGCAAAGCAGTTGAAAAGACAAGAAGGCTGTGTCATGGGCACGAATTAGACCGGGAAACATTTATTTAAAATAGATAAATATTTAAAATATTCAAAAGACAGCAGCTTTAAAAAAATGAACAGTAGAGGGTGTCCCTAAAGTCTAGACAAAGTCATATTTAATCTGTGGGGCGAAAAAAATATAGTTAGTAACAAATAGTTATATTTCCTATGTATCCAGACTTTAGGGACACTCTGTACTATAATCTATTTTTATTTGGCCTTATAATGACATACTGAATCTGTTACCTACAGAATAATGGATGCAGTAAAACTAAGAAAATAACTATTAAAGCCACATAATTACAAAACAGTGTTAACAATATTAACCACGAACATTGTTATACCATTTGTGGAGCACTGTCTGTTGCAAGCCTAAGTGAAGTACACATTTGTGGACACTTTTGGTTGAAAATGACAAATTCCAAACATCGACTGAGATTCGATAGAAGTACCTACTAGCTTGCATTCTGATAGCTTAACCATGACCATTATAGAAGGTTTTAAATAGTCATTCCTCTCCTTATAGCAGTACAGATTAACCTTTCAAAAATAAACATTACAGATTATATGAAAACAGTAACTAATTTACGCTTTGCCAAATTTTCATGAACGATCAACAAAGGTATATTGTTAAAATATATTAATAAACACTGTAATAACAGCAGTCAGATGAATAAAGCCATTAACAGAATATCTCCTAAATGAAACAGCAATCAATTTGTCTTGATTGCCAACAAAGGATAATTACTAATGCACTCTGGTAATTACTTTGAATACGAACGCTTTAAACACTCATCTGCACCGGATTCATCAAGGAGTGGGATGTTGCTCAAATAGTAGCTTGTCCGCTTGTCAACCGGTCGGTCGTCGGATCGATCCTTCTCAGTGGACCCACTTGCAGTTTGGGCTATTTTCCGTTCCAACTAGCGATCCACAACTGGTTCATCAAAGGCCGTGGTATCTGCTGTCCTGTCTGTGGGATGGTGCATATAAAATACCCCTTGCTGCTTATCGGAAAAGAATAGCCTATGTGGCGGCAGCGTGTTTCCTCTAAATACATATGTCAGAATGACCATATGATTGACGTCCAATAACCGATGATAAGATAAAAAGCAATATGCTATAGAGGTGTCGTTAAATAAAACAAAAACTTTACTTTTTTTGGCTTTAGCTAGCTAGAGTGAGTGCTCTGCAATGTTCAGAAGCTAGGTATTACCCTACATTGACCAGTGGTCCATAACTGGTTTATCAAAGGATGTACTTTATGCTATCCTGTATATGACCTTCCTAGTTATCGGTAAGAATAGCCAGTTTCATCTCTCCTACTAACACTAAGCTCTGTCCTGAAAAGACTGAACATGAAGTCGTGGGCTTATTACAGCGTGCTTGAACTTTAATTGGACATAAGCATGAAAACCAATAGAAACACACAAACAGCGATACGACAGGAGCGGCTATTACCGTTGCGACTTGCAGTTGTTTGGACAGGATACGAGCGGTACGTCACTCAACAGGTTGTGTCCACCTAAGGTGAGATGGTTCGTTGGGTCGATTCCCTCCACCGAATCATTTTAAGCAGCGAAATACAAAATATTCTATGTAGGTAGAGTATATTGTAAATACACCACACACCTTGTACATGTTCTATCGTATATGTGTCCTATATTCTATGTAGTGATAATAGGTGTAGTAGTAGTAATATAGTGGGGTGGCAAACACCTGAATTTTTACTTAATTGTGCATTGTGGGTTAGAAGCATGAAATAAGGCACATAAATACCTTCACCTATTATGAACATGTTCTAAATAATCAATGGTTGAACTGTAACACTCCTACTCTCCTTTGGATCCGCCACTGGGGATAATTAAAAGTAGTATATTGTATTTAACAAATATTGTATACTATATTCTTAAGGGATGGTATAGCTAGAGATAGTTTGTAGCATATAAATGACATTTTAAAATAAAACCATTCATACATTTTCTATAATTTGTTTTTAAGTAACTAATTTGTTTTTAAGTATCAAATTTTTCAATATAATTGTTTACAGATGCATAAAAATCAAGTGGTAACTGTTCCAGGAATGTTTCAACCACACGCGGTAAAGCACTGAAGGTCTGCCAACAGATGAAGGAACAAGCTCAAAGCACAGAATAGGCAACTCGGTAGATCCATTCAACTAACCTAATCAACATTCCTCGAGGTTTAGCCTCTCAGCTGCCAAATCTTCAAGACGTAGATCGCAATATCCGGCTTAAACGCAAGATGGCCTGGTATCCCCTATCGGTACCTGGAAGCAGATATGATCTTCCGAACCCTCTGCCTTAGCGTTACACAAGAACGAATGGTGGATCTGCCTTTCTGATGTGGGAGAGTGTAGATAATGATCGTATCTTGGTGTTTTCATCACAGAGAAAGCTTGATCTACTATAACATACTGAGCACTGGTTCACAGATGGCACTTTTGACATAGTACCTTGGCTGTATAGTCAGCTGTACACTACATGTGTTGATCAACGGCCCTATAGTTCCATGCGTCTATGTTCTACTGGCTGATAAGGCCCAGCAAACCCATACACATTGTCTGCTACAGGGTCTTGTGAGGCTTATTCGTTATGTCATTCCTCATTCTGTCATGATGGTCTTCGAGCTTTATGCAAAACAGTTTTCAACAAAGTGTTGCCTCGAGTGGAGATCAAAGGCAGTTTTTGTTTTCGTTTTAGTCAGAGGGTCTTTGTTCGGTGTAGCATTCAGGTCTCTAGGCCCAATACCGTCAAACTAATAACTTTGCCCTGGAAGCAAGGCAGATTGCGGTCCTTGCGTTTGTGCCTGGGATGACGTCGAAGAAGCATTTAACAAATGTTGGAGCTTCTCTAACACCTGTGCTAGATTACTTTGAAGACACATGCATCGGTGCAATACGCCGAGGGCAATGCCGACAATCTCGTTTCCCTTATTCCATGTGGGGAAAGCATGCAAGGGTTGGTGATGAACTGTCACTAATCCAACAACTCAGTAAAGGATGGCACGCAAGCTTTGCAGCTAATGTTGGTGGTCATCGTGTTAATTTCTGGAAATTGATTGATATCATAAAAAGGGAGTAAGAACTTAGCCATATTACTTAAAAACCTGATAGATATAGCAATGAACTATCAATAGAATGTAAGATAAAATTGTTTGACTTAGTGGTAACTGCTATCCTTTTATACGTATGTAAATTAAGGGGTTATGAAAACACCGACATTATCGAAAACACATACAAACTTTTTGAGACGCCTTGTCCCTGTTAAAAACGGTACACCGATATTTATGTTATATGGAGAACTAGGACATAAACCTCTTAAACCGATTATTCATCAAAGAATGATAAACTTCTGGGCTAGAATTGCATCTGGCAAACAAACAAAACTATCCTTTCTATTACATGAGTTTATGTTAAGTAACTCATCTGTAAATGGACACCGCTAACCTGGATTCAATATATTAAACAATTATTTAACAATCTAGGAATGGCCGATATATGGATATCTCAAACATTTTTATAAAAAAAAAAAATTCTTGAACACATTACACAAAGGCAGCATAACCAGTATCTTCAAACCTGGAATAATAATATGGTATCATCGTCTAGATGAAAAACATATTATTTTTAAAGACAATTTAATTTTAGAAAAATACCTGACCACAATGCCAGAAAAACAGTGGATCATTCTGTTTAAATTTAAAACAGCGAATCATTAACTTCCAATTGAAATAGGACGATGGAATAACACCCCTGTAGAAAATAGATTATGCACAGTATGTGACTAACGATAATGGAGACAGTATATATATATATATGTACATATATTATTTTATTGTTCAGCTCGTGCATTCATTATTTATATATATATTATATTATTTATATTCTCCGGTAAACCCTGGCTTATCCAGTCATGCAAAACATATTATACATGTTTCCACATACGCCGTTTACAAAGGCCAACAAATCTTTTCTATAACAATAATATTATTATTTAAACCCAAGTGCTCTTAGACCATAACTATTTGTATTATAATCTTTACTACTGACACGG